>PVIU01000746.1:8770-272747 GCA_004026605.1 Ondatra zibethicus | reverse complement strand
GATTTTGTTGGGGGTAAGGGAAGCAAGTGCTATCCTCAATGGTGAGTTCATTACAACTTTGGAGGAATCCCACAGCCTAGACAGAGTTTCAGGAAACATGTTAAGGGAAGCAGACAATGCTCGAGGCCCAGACACACTTTCTTGCTGTATTGTGTACTCAGGAGGATGGTCTTCTTCAGGATAAGGTCGCAAGACTGGGACAACCCCAAGGGGCTGACAGGGAGTATGAGGATGGGAAGGAGGGCTACCTCTAGCTGTTTCACATCAGAGACAACTGTGACAAAGTCCTCAGAACTGCAATCTCCCCTCTTATCATCTGGCATAGCGTTTGATGTATTCATCCACTTTGTCCCGGAAATCCTCCTGCAGAGGGAGAGGATAAGGCAGAGAAGAGTAAGAGAGCAAAGTGACACTTTAGGAACACAGCCAGTCTCCTCACAGTGGAGGACTCTAAGGAGATGCCTGGCTTCCTGTCACCAATGGTGCCATCCCTCAACCCTAGTACGAACTGTGCAGGGGACAGTTCAGTGTATGGTGGGGAGGGCACAGCATAAGCCAGAGCAGTGGAGAACCTGAGGGCATCTCATCCCACAGCCTCACTTGTGCCAACAGGACCCAGTGCCAGCACTCTTCTGCTCTGCTCTTTTGCTGGGAGGCCCTGATGGTCGGAAGCTGAAGTCTACCATGCCCTGGAAACTCAGAGTAAGCTCAGAAACATGGACAACTCCCTCCCCCTGGCAGAAGGAGCCTTGTTCTTTACCTGATCTCATCTGGAGATTGCTACTAGGCCCAGATGCCCGACTCTAGTGTGACCCTGGGTACAGTTCCCTGAAGCTTTCCCCCTGCTGCCCATAGGGCAATTAGACATTGAGCTAGGAGCATTATACTAGGGCCATGCTTCCAAAGATTTGTATAAGGAGCTTTACGACAGGAGTGTACTGTTTAATGTAAATCAGGTGATTCCCCAGCTACCACCCCAATCCTACATATCCCCTATACTTTGGAATAAAGCTGAGCTGATTCACTGAAGTTTATCTCCCAAAGGGCTATCTCCGTCGTACTCATAAGCTAGACAAGGCCATGCTTGCCACTTCTGCTCCCTTCGCCCCCATGGCCAATGAACTATGGAGGAGGAGGGGACCCACATTCTTGGACAGACCTTTGCTTTTAGATCCACCTTCCCAAAGTAACTTCCCAGTGCCTTGCTATCCAACACAATGTGCTAACCTTCACGGTCCCACCCTACCTGCACCCACCATACCCAGAGAAAGGCAAATGGGCCACAGAGCTTACCATTCTCTCACGTCAAAAAACAACGCACACTGGGGCTCCTAAGATGACAAAACATAGCAGAGACTCTAGGACTCACCCAGGACAGTCTGAGTGGGAAAGCCTTCTGAGATCTGGGCCAGTGCCCTAGGTTTTCCCTAGTCTGTTATCTTCAAGGTTAGCAGTCAAATCCCATGGGGCTGAAGCTCTCAAACAGCTTCCTTTAACAACTCAGCTATAGGTCACTACTGTCCCCACTGCACAGCTATAAGCTTTGTTTTCTAAGTCCTGAAGCATGGAGGGTTCCCCTGCTTGTTCTTCAGAAATGAGCAGGATAAAGGAAAAGACTTGCTACATTCTGAGAGGCTGCTGTGCTCTCTTAAAAGTGAGCCTACCTATAACCGCCTCTCTGCAACAGGGCCCCACCCTAGCCAGCTCTGTGTCAGGCCCTCCTGCTTATTCTTTCAAGGCCAGGCTTTTCTCAGAGCCTTTTCAAAAACTTTTCTCAGTGTGAACACTGTGAGGTCAGAGACTTGCTCCTGGTCTAAGTGGCGATCTGACTGTAGGTGACTCTGCTGCGACCTCTCCACATCTGTGCATAGGGTTGTACGCCAAACTTCCCACAATAACCATTCACTTGAGATACGGGAGTTTGTGGAAGGTTGTGCAGAAACTTCAAAATGCCTTCCAGATCACTTCTAGTTTCCAGAGCTGAGCAATATTGGAGCTTACCAGAAACTACCTTAGAATGTTAACTCAGGACAAAAGACTTCTCTTCTACCTTGATTCCTTTGGTTCTGTTCATTTCAGGGCAAACCCAGTGCCAGGTCCACAGGAGGCTTCCGACTGCAGTTCCTGTTGCCTCTAACTTCCTCTTTCATTTTTTAAGAACACAAGACTTTAAATGAAGACCATGGATGATGCTAGAGCCCAAGAATGTAGCCCCATTGACTAATTTAAGTAGGTATAAACAGTTGGAGGAGGTAATAAAGTGAGGACACAAAGTAAATAGCCATACTGGTCACCAAAGGATCAGAGAGTGTTCCTAGCCAGGTGTGGCAGCAAAAACCTATAGTCTCAGCCAGTCTGGAAGTGGAGGCAGGAGGATATCTCCAGAACAGGTTTTAGGGCCACCCTGGCAAGACCTCATTTCTGATAAAAGGAGATGGGGACTTAGAAATATTTGGCTAGAATGCACAAGGCCCCAGATTCAACCCCTAGCATTGCAAAATGAATGAATGAATAACAAATCTCAATCATGTGTGGTGATGCACGCCTTTAATTCCAAGAGGCAGAGGTATAGATCTCTGAGTGTGACGCTAGTCTGGTTTACATAGCGAGCTCTAGGCCAGCCAGGGCTACAGAATGAGACCCTAGCTCAAACAATTAAACAAATTAAACAGGCGAGCCTCTTTGCTGCTTACTGAAGCCAAACAACTTGAGCTACCTCAACCCAGATCACACTAGACACTTCTCTACATTCCTACTCAGGATACACAGGACTGCTTCTGGTCCTTTGTAGGAATCCCTTTCCCTAACAGTGCTCTGTCACTTGTCTTCCCAGTCATAGACCCACACATAGGCCCCACAGTGCAGTCACAAGTGCAGTGATGGCGACTCTATCAGCTTGGTACACTTAATGCTGGCTCCTTCTCCGGGGGCTTGGGTATCTTATTAATAGGCTTTTTTTAATCACGAGCACTTCATACCCATCTGAAGTAGGCAAGACAGAAAGTGTTTGATGTACAGAACAAAGCTCTGTCCCTGATGTGCAAACGACTAGCCAGAGTCAGGCCCTCAGCAGACACATCAGAAAAAAATCAAAATACAAACCATCTTCTATGAAGTGGCTCAAAAATAAAAGCAAACTATTCAGAGGAACAGAGTAAGCACACCATCACACCTAATCTACCAAGAAGTTTAAAAGCAGAGGGCAAAAGCAGCCTTCCCGAGCAGCGTGCAGTGAAGTACACCAACCTATCAGGCATGGACTTGTGCCCTGATAAGCCTAAAAGATAAACAACCAGCCCACTATTCAAATCAAGGATCCAGTGATCCGGCTGTAGGACTAAACCAAATGCCAGTATATTTAAAGATGTAGTTGTGTTCATTGACTTGCAGTTTACAGCAGGGAAACACCCTGTGGGGAAAAACAGCCCAGGAAGGAGCTTTTGATCTGATCAGAAAGAAAAAATGAAGATAAAGTGTAATGGACAAGAGTCCATTATTTTGGGTAAAAGCAACACACACGATCTCAGCAAAGGGTGTGGGAAAGAGGCAAGTGGCCTGATGTGACCCATCCTTCCTTCTATGTCCCTCAACCACCATGGTGTGTGCTCTACCACAGAGTTATACCCCAGCTCTACCTTACTGCTAATGAGGTAATGTGCCTGTTATATTACTCATACTGAAATTTTATTATGATTTTACCTGTAATAAAAGCCACTTTCGCTATGAGCAAACCACACAATTACTGAAGCACAGGCTGCTTTAAATGGCTGCCCCACATCCACCACTTAAGTTCTCACCCAATCCAGAGACCCCTTTTACCTAATGTGTCTACCTAGAGGCAGCCTGTCTGCCAGCTCACCTTGTCTCGTAAATGATGTTCTGCAGCTTCAATATTCAGTGGATCATCAAAATTCAAAAGGTCCTTAAAAAGAGAGCAACTCATGAGTGTGGGGAAGAATCTGTTTCCCACTGTTAGGCATCAGTGAATGACACAGCAACCTAGACAGCGCCCCGTCCCAAGCACTCAAATCCCTCACAGCAGAGTGTCAAGCGCAGGGGTGATTTTCAAAATGGTGAATGGCAGTTGAGAAAATGTCAAGAGTATGTTTACACAGACTATCCCATTCTGAGGAACTGGAGAAGACAGCAATCACATTAATCTGATGCTTTCTGATATTCTGATACCTGGTGATGGACAACCATTCTGAGTGTTTTGCCTGTGTGTGTGTGTGTATGTGCGTGTGTGCACACATACTTGTGGAAGCCAGAGGAAGACATTGGATCCCCTGGAACTAGTTATAGGAAGCTGTGAGCTGGGTCTTCTGGAAGATCAGCCAGTACTTTTAACCACCAAATCATCTCTCTGGCCTTGAATAACCATTCTTACAATGGGGTTCTTCGATAGAATGTTATTATTTGTGAGAGCACACGTGCAAGTTCCTGAGTGTGGGGGTACAGGTGGGTAACAGGTGTATCTAGAGGTCAGGGGTCAATTTCACTCCTTAGGGAGCCTTCCACCTTGTTTTTTTCTCAGACAGGGTTTCTTACTGGTTCCTGGAACTCACTAATTAGGCTAAGCTGGCCGGCCAGCAACCTCCAGTGATCCTATCTCTATATCTCCAGCGCTGGGATTACAAGCAAAAAGCACTACGCCCAGCTTTTTCACATCAGCTCTATGAACTGAACTCAGGCCGTCATGCTTGTACAGCAAGCACTTTATTGTTTCAGCTACCTCTCCAGCTTCACTGTTCACATTCTCGCAGTACTTAAAAAGTATTTATTATTATCATCATGTGTGTGACAGTGTATGCTGTATGCACCTGTGTTCAGATGACAACTGTGGGCAATAGTGGGTTCTGGGGATTTAACTCAGGTCATTAGACTAGCACCTCCATCTGCTAAGTCATCTCACTGGCTCTTCATTTCTTTGTTTTCTTTTGGAGATAGTATCTCTGTAACACTGGCTAGCCTCAATTCGCTATATAGACGAAGCTGGCCTCAAACTCAGGAGATTCATCTGCCTCTGTATCCTGAATGCTGGAACTAACACCACCACACCCTGCTCCATTTCCTTTAAAAAGCATTAGTTTCTTTCTTTCTCCTAATTTAATGTCTGTGGTATCTCCTCAGAGTATACAGTTTCTCTTCTGACCTTGCCTAATGTTCTTATTTTTTTTCTGACTTTCTTTCAAAGGTAATCACTCAAAAATTCAAAGGGAACAATATCTGGTACCCACAAACTGAGGGAAGCACAGACTCCACATCTCAAAGAACACTAATCCTCTTGAAAATCAGCCCACTGAATCACTGTTTTTCAAAGAGCACCTGAATATGGCTTACTGCAGAAACATTACCTGCAGTACAGTGTTCCTATCTAGGAAAAAACATAGCTGTGACTATTACTATATCAAGTGGGGTATGTGGCACATGCTAATACCAGGACACAGGAAGTTGAAGCAGGAGGATCGACATGAGTTCATGGTTTGCCTGGGTGACATAGTTGGGTCAAGGCTTTCAGAGCGAGACCTCATTCCAAAACAAAAAGAAAAGATTATAACGAAACCTGTTATTTCATAAACTAAGACAAATACATATTAAAAACAGAGAAACCCTGTCTCGAAAAACCAAAACAAACAAACATACAAACAAACAAATAAAAAGCCCCAAATTCAATGTACTTCTGCCCCTTAATTCCCTAAACAACTGCTAGTCAAAAAACCAACCAACACACACACACACACACACACACACACACACACACACACACACACACACACACACACACTCACTCACGCATGCGCAACTGGGCAGACAAATCAGACTCCAGAACAGCTCTGTCGGGGCTAAGGAAAAGTGACAGAGGAAGGCCTGGTTAGCTCATGTCCTCACTGGCTCACAGTCAAACTGAAAACACAAAGGGTCAACAGAGAGTGAAGCCCAGAGGGAAGGGCTGAAGAGAAGCACGGGCTGCTCTTTCAGAGGACCTGGTTTGATCTCCAGTACCCACAGTGGCTATCCAGCTGTAACAGCCCCATGGTATTCAACACCCTCTTTTGGTCTCTGTGGACACATGACACACATGCAGTGCACAGACAAGATACAGGTCAAACACATAAAGATAAATAAATCCTTTTAAAAAGGCAGTGAAACCCAACTTCTGGAGAGAATAATTAGGTTAAGGCTCTGGGATTACAAACACTGTTATATCACTGAAGACGCCAAGGCCGACTTTAAAATGCTTGAACATGCTGGAAAAACTGAGTGCTGGAATCCAAACCTGACCCAAAAATATAGTATTCACAGGAGACAGGGGGAACCTGAAATGCCTGTAAATGCTGGCTTCTCTGTAGGTGTGTACTCCCAGAAACACTGCAACATTGGGCAAGGCCTTATAGGTTAGTGGGAGTTCCTTTATGTTGATGATTAAATTCAAGCATGCTGAGTCATAGACGACAGGAGGAAGTGGAGCAGATGTGCTCCAGAAGGCAGAAAATCTCCAAATATGTCACTCTTAAAGGCCCCTAAGTTCCTGCAGTGTAAAATCTGGTCATAAAATGGAAAGGAAGGGTAGCTTAGAAGCTTCCATATATTTTTAACTTGTGTTTCAAACCAGCAGCCAAAAAACCAAGAAAAGGGAGAGGTGGCTAATAACATACTTACAGTAAATAAAGAGTTTAATCCCCAAACAACATCCTAAAAGAAAAAAGAAAACAATTCTCAGGCTCCTATCCACTAAGAAATATGCATCATAAGCTATCAAACATGCATCACAGTGCTTTCCTCAAGACAGAAAACAGGAGCCCTTTACTCAAGTCTAACCTCTGACCACCTTTGTAACTGCCTTTCATGCCCAGAAAGATGCAGGGACAAGAAGCCATGGGCCGCATGTGCAGCCATGCTCTCCCTACCTCTTGTTGTTACACAATGGAATTCTGAAATTTACCTTCAAAACAAAGCCTGCTACTTTGTAACATTACTGCCTCTTAGGGTTCAGTGATAAATTACTCCACTACATCTTCTTGATCTTCTCTTGTTATTTATTTCAAGAATTAAGGGAGACTCTCCCTTCTAAGATCACTAATTCCTACTATAATAGCACTAAAAACCACTGTTTATCTGTGTTCACAGATTTGATTTTCAGATGAGAGCCATGGCAATCACAGACTCCTCTACTTGATATTTCAACTGCAAAGTCTTGTTCTTTTAAGCTGATTCTCAGGGATACCCCACTGTTACCTCTAGTGGTAATTTTATTTACTGTTCTGATCTCTCCCACCTATCTGTCTTGGCAAATCTGACCTTCTGGTGTGAGTTAGTGACTGGCACTGGAGGTGAAGTCATGCATTAAGCCTGAAAGAGGGGGCTAGACATCTGAGCTGACAGCAGGCTACTGCTCCAAGTAGTAGAGACACTAGAGGAAATGGCAGCCATCCCAGAGAATTGCAGAAGATGTTGTGAGTGGAGGGCTGGAGGAGACTACCTTCTAGGTAATGGGGCAATCTGGCAGTTAAATCCTGAGGATAGGACATGGGAAAAAGCTGGGTGGTCTACCATCAGACCACAGTTTAGGAGGAACAGGGCTACATTAAGTCTACATATTCTGACATGGAAATCAAGGTCAAATTATTTTCCCGTGCACTTTTCTCCCCTGTGGAGGCTATTCAGTAATAATCTACCCATCACTTCACAATCCTTCTGACTCAGGAAGTAACCTACACACTTTGCAGCTCTTCCAGATACCCAGAAAGGCTCAAAATAGCCCCACTGAATGAACAAGACCACTAGACTTCCTCTTGTGGTTCTGAAACCTACAGCTTGACTCTTGAATGGTACAGTATTGGTCAATAAGGACTCTGATCCAATTAGAGCTGGTTACTTGGTGGAGCAGACCCAGGTGTGTGGTTAGGAGAAGAGGAAACGAGGGTGCAATTCTTACAGGAGACCAGCTGCCTGAGGACTACAGAAGGAATGCTCTCACCTTCAATGTCCTAGTGGGAGCCCAGCCAGTGCCATCAATTGAGTGTTCTCTTAGTAAACTGAAAGACAGAAATATATGTTAATGAGGAGCCCCAGCTGTTCACCATAAAGGAATGAACTGCACTACAAAGCCTGTGTAGTCTTCTGTTCTACTGAGGAGAGTCTTCACCTCCAAAGCTATATTTCAGTTACAATGTCTCCTGTTACTTTGTCTATTGACTGTGTGGACTATTATTAGTCTTTCACATGGAAGTCTAAGCAAAGGAAAGGAAACAGGTTTTTGTTTTTTTTTTCTTTTGAGACACGGTCTCAGATGTAGTCCTAGCTTGCCTAAAACTTGCTATATACTTCAGGTTAACTCAAGCTTGTGTCAATTCTCCAGTCTCTGCCATCTGAGTGCTTGGATTACAGGCATGTGCCACCACACCCACCAAAAAAAGCATTATTAAAACAACATACACACACAAAAAAAGTTTTTTAATAGCCAGAAACAATGACAGCAATAAAAATAATAAGAATCTACAATTTATCTGTCAGGCATAATCCAAAACAAAAATCCCCCAATAGGGGGACCATTTTACCTGTGAAGAAGGAACCATTTGCCCAAAGTGAGCAGCATCCACACCCTCCAATGTGGAGGCTGGTCTCTCTTCTCACCCACACCCCCAGCTCTGGGAGTAGCAAGCCACAACCCCATGGGGCTCATGCATGTTTCCTGGTGATCAGTGCGGCTGAGCGCCTCACAGGCTGATGAATGGTGTCCTCCTGTAGTCTGAGACCCTTTGTCCAGTGTCCGTGCTTTCAAAACGAATACTTACACACAAGGATAAGTAGTTCAGGGATGCTCTTTCAATTTTGTGTTTACGATTTATTATTTGTTGGTATGGTGTGTTTATTTGTTTTGAGACAGAGTCTCACTAATGAATATGATGCCATGGTTGGCCTGGAACTCAGAGATCCAAAAGGCATGTACCCTACCTGACAGTATTTTTAAAGCTTCTGTATGAGTTTGATGGCAATGACTGCATTTCTCAGACAAAAAAAAAAAAAAAGACCAAACAAGAGGCATCCAGGTATAGCTCATCTTTGTTACCTAGTGGCTGATGCTTACGAGGAGAATGGAGAAAGAGAGCAGCCTCGGGTTCTAACTATAACATGGGCAGTGCTCTGACAGCCACCCCAGTCCTACCGCCAGAGAGCCTCTGCGTCACCTGCAGTTGGGCCCAAACAGGTTTTTAAAAAAAGGCTCAAATGCTGCCTACTATGAAAATAAGCCCCCCTTTATCTTCTCCAGCTCTTTTTCTCACAGAGCAGTAACCTTCCAGGGACATTTGAACTGCTAGGCCTTGACCTTGTGCCACCGTGAGAGCAGGACACAGTCTACAGCTGACGAGACACAGGGAAGCTACCTACTCTGAGAGGTCCATTATGGAAAGCATCTTCAGTGCAAGTGCCTAAGATCACTGAAGCCAGGCCCTTGCAGTTTTATTCTTACCCCACCACCATCCTCTCCTTGTTAGCTAACATCAGCCATAAATTGGGACTGTGGTTGTTCTCTAAAGGAGATGGAAACGCTAGCAGGGCCCTCATTATAGCATTAGTAAGGAGCTACTCTGGTGTGGCCCAGGCACGTCTGAATTGTAGCCAAGAGATCCCCTTGCAGGAGTGAATCTGAAGAGGCTCACAGATGTGCAGAAGGGAGGAAGAAACTCACCTTAGACATATTTCCCCTGTTTCTGTGATATTGGGATGCCAGATTTTAGTCAAGCATTTCACCTTGGGAGGCTGCAACACAGAGAAAGGTCACAAATTTCCCAATCCACACCTGCAACGTAAGCATGCACGCGTATGCGCACACACACAAACACACACCCCACATTCCTCGTTCTCAAACTCCAACCAAGAGCCCAAATTGCTATGCTAAGTCACAGACCCACACCTGACCATTACTGCTTCAGACAGAACAAATCACCTTTTCAGTCAGATGTGTCTGCAGACTCTAGTGCTACAGTTCTTAGATCAGGGTTAGTCTACTTTATTCTTTATTTATTTGCATGTGTATGTGTACATGAATATATGTGCACATTGCATGCAAGTGTGGTGTAGGATCCCTCAGAGCTGGAGTTACCAATATGTGCTCTAATTCCATACCTTCAACTACAGCTCTGAATAGCCCATGCCACCTAATCCCTGGCTCAAAACCAAATGGTATGGCCCACCACCCCACCCCATGTTCCAAAGGTGGTGTTCTCACTTTCTTTTTGGAATCCCTATAAATCCATTTTCTATCATTTACCCACCCGTCTAGCTACTTACCATTTCTATCACTTCAACTTTCTATATATCACCTTATTCCCTATTGATCTATCCTCAAAAGTGAAAGTCGTCTGTCTGTCAGTCTTGGGTATAGTTAGTACGTAATATGATCTTTTTGTTGTTGTTGTTGTTTTTCGAGACCAGGTTTCTCTGTATAGCCCTGCCTGTCCTGGAACTCATTCTGTAGGCCAGGCTGGCCTCTAACTCAGAGGTCTGCCTGCTTCTGCCTCCTGAGTGCTGGGATTAAAGGTGTGTGCCACCACCGTCTAGGTTGTAATATCATCTTTGAGGGACTAATATGTAGCTATAGGCTATTAATTACCTGAAATTCTAATATTATTGGCCCCTGGAGCTTTGTATTATACCATCAATAAAATCACAGTCTAAAAAACATGTGCCCTCCCCATTTAAAAAATTTACATGAAATACACAAGAACACCTGCACAATGAATACCTGTTGGACAAATGAGTTTCTGTACTGAAACTCATACTGCTGCTAATGCCACAAGAAAAACACAGTGGGTGTGCATTCAAAGCACGGCTCCCAAGGCAGTGCCACCAAGTCTCCATGCCTTGTCCCTGGTGTGTGGGTGTGGAGTGAGGTTTAGGCAGGCTACTCACCACCATGTTGTAGGCATCAGGAACTTCAGTTTCAAACTGAAATTTTCCACCCTGGTAGTAACCCTCATCTATTAAAAACACAAAACAAAACAAAAAAATCTTTAAATAAAAAAAAAAAGGAAACAAAAGCAAACACGAAGTTAGGATATGGCAAACACAGAATGAAGAGGTTAAAAACAGGACCACAGAGTCCCTAGGTTCCTTTAGCAAAGCTGTACACTGCAGAGCCTTGCCCTGTCCCAACACTGCCACCATTACGACCTGTTTCATGGGCAAAGGTGCTCTCAGAGAAGGGCAGGGTATCCTTCAGGAAGACTGGCTCTTTCTGCAGGGCACTATAGTTAGTGTCATCCTCTGAACACACCTCCTGCATGTGTGAGTTTTACTGGTCAGCTTCCAGATTCCCTATGACGATGCCATTTCCATATGGAGGCTGATGAGATCTGACTGCTGTGTTTCCAGACCTGTGTACAACTTCCAATCACTCAGCACATGCTTACTCAGCACCCCGCCCCCAAGACGGCTCAAGACTCAGGGGACAATGAGAATTTGAAAATTATAACCACTGCCTCAGTGGGTGCTTGGTGAAGCTTCCAGGAGAAAACAGGCCCTTAGGAGATGGGTGCTGGCAAGAACCCATGTGGATGTATACAGATAGCACAGCACACAGACCCTCTTGCCTATTTGGACCCAACCTACCTTCAAGAAGGGGCTGAAGGGGCTGCTGCCAGCAGAGGGTGCTGCAGCCTCTCGGTCTAACTGTGGTGTGACTACATGAAGATGCAACACTAAGGCTAACTGCTTCATTTATTTTTTTTTTACATATATTAGACACATAAAGGAAGTCATCAGCATCAAATAAATGTCACTAAAAGCAGGCTTTTTAAAGAACTTTGATGCTGTAGGCTAGTAAGACGGCTCAGCAAGCAAAGGTGCTTACTACCAGATCTGAAGACCTGAGTTCAATCTCCAGGACCCACAAGAGAGAGAACCGACTCCTGCAATTTGTCCTCTGACCTCCACCCAAGAACTCTGAGGCCAGCACTATGTTATCCAACAATTAAAAAAGCCATTACCAGATCTTAGCATTCATACTCTGGCACTATTTTTCACAGTCCTTGATAAATGTTAGTGTGGCTGAAATAGCTCGGGTTACTGGTTATTTCCACTTCTTCCCAAAGAATTAGTGTACAATTCTTGTTAGCAAGAGGAATATCTTTGGGCCATTGATGTAAAAGGCTCCTAGATTTGCCTTTGCTTTTGTTAATATTTTAGTTAAGGTGCATGTTTTGTGTGGGTGTTCACAGAAGCCTACAGAGGGTCTAAGAGCCCCCTCCCGCTCCCCCAGAGCTGAAGTTACATGCAATAGGAACCCAAAGTGAGTGCTGTGATCACCTGGGAGAGCAGCAACAACTCTGTACACCTCTGAACTGTTGATCCAGAACACCTTAGCCATTTCAGTTATTTATCTGGGGGGTGTACGTATTGAGAGGGGGGTTTCTCTGCACAGCCATGGCTGTGCTGGAACTCACTTTGTAAACCAGACTGACCTCAAACTCACAGCTTGGCTACCACACCTAGATAGGTTTCCATTTCTAATAAGTCAGCTCTACTTCATGGATTCAGTCTCTGGTGAGGCGTTTTGAAAAGGTCTTTCGCTGGGCGGTGGTGGTGCACACCTTTAATCCCAGCACTCGGGAGGCAGAGGCAGGCGGATCTCTGTGAGTTCGAGACTAGCCTGGTCTACAAGAGCTAGTTCCAGGACTGGCTCCAAAGCTCCAGAGAAACCCTGTCTCGAAAAACCAAAAAAAAGAAAAGAAAAAGAAAAAAGAAAAAAAAAGGTCTTTCACAACCAAGATTAGATAAATGTCAGTCACTCAGTTCACAAAATATGTATTTTGTTTTCTTCCACTCCCAATTGGCTCTTTCTTCTGTTTGATACATTAATCAGATGTCAGTTTGACTGAGTTGAGAACAGCTTAGAAGATAATAAGGCACAGCTTTAGTAGTGTCTGTGAGCCTTTCCAGAAACAAATCGTGAGGACTCAGACCTAAGGTCATGAGTATGGGAGTTGGACCTGGCTGGAGTAAAGACCACACTATGTATGAAGCTCTGGGGGTTGGTTCTTGCCCTGGCCTTTTCCAATACTGCTTTTCTTCCTGTTTGGCATGATGTAAGATCTACTACTATGCCCTCTCTACATAATGGACTGCCACCCCTAAAATGTTGAGCAAACCAAATCATTCCTCTTTTTAAAATGTCTCTGTTAGGACATTTGCTTTTTGTAAATACACCTGGATTTGTGGCATAGTAACAAGTCTTGGGAAAAGATACTTTCTTGCTAAGTTTAGCTACAAATGAGGACTTCTCATGTAGGTGGTGTCTTTATATGCACTACAGTGCATCCATTGACCCAAAGGTTTGGCTGACCTTGTTCTCTTGTAATTTAACTTCAACCACCATGGTACAGAATATTTATGGCAGGCTTCTTCACTCTTCAGACCACAGAGCCACTCTAAATTCTCCCACAGTGATCCAGTACGAGGCTGTGCTGAAGACAACACCCCCTGCCCCCACCACACGGTCTTTTTTCTCTAGCTTGCTTCATATTCATTGACTGCAATTATTCTGATTTTGTTTTCTACCAGTCACACAAATGTTAGTGTTTCTAATGTGTTCTTCTTTCATTATGTTCCTTCTGTCCCAGTAAAGCTTTTATTTAACAATTAGAATGTCTTAAGTAACTAAGATCTACATTTGATTTCCTCTTTAATGAACTCTTCTCTCAGGAAATGACCTGCTTCTTAGTCAGCACTTCCCTATTCAAAGTTGCCATCAGGCCTGACCCTTCACTTTACTATACTGGGTTTGTAGCATACAGTGCAGCCAAGGAGTGGGTTACACAGCAGAAGGTCCAAGCTCAGCTCTGCACCAGGTTTTAGAATGATGATCCCAGATGGTGAGCTCTTCTGACTCTCCTCCTGGCTCCACAGCCTACATAGCCCAAGGTGAAGGAGGCCTCCTCTCCTCTAGACTTGACAGGCTGAAGACTACATCTGTAGTGTACCATGGACCAGCACAGTGTGCCAACTCGTACTACTAGCCACAGTTGCTGAAGCTAAACACATTTTACTTCTTGGCAACTGGGACTGAATCCTGAAATACAGTAAAAGAAAGCTCCTAGTTCCCTACCCATTGTTACAGTTAAGTGAACTGAACACTTCCTTCTACTGGAGCTTTGCAACCTGCTCCCTCATGCCTTCAAGGAATCACACAGATGATGAGTAACTCCAGGGAAGAAAGTCTCTAAGGTTTCATGGACACTAACACTTGAACAGAACGAATTCCATACTTGCCCTACCCCACAAAAACTACTAGGTGCTCTCAAGGCTCAGAGGTCACACCAGCTCCACTTTGCTCCTTGCATTTCACCACCTTTCCCTACTTTAAAAACACACAAACACACACACGCACATGTACGTACATATGTACAAACATAAAAACAGGTCCAGAGGGCTGAAAGAAGCAGCAGGAGCCTGTTACGTCTCCCATCTGCATAGTGCTTCCTCAAGGCATAGTGCTTCTTCAAGGCAGAGTGGCACTGGATATACCATATCCCAGTTCCTGCCTTGGGTTCAGATACTATGCAGAGATGATTAAAGTTTCATTTAGAAAATTCAGTATCAAGCTGGATGACCTGTAATCCCACCACTAAAAAGGTATAGGCAGGATGATCAGAAGCTCACTATTCTTGGCTTCATAGTAACAGACAAGCCAAGATAACCTTAAATAAAAACAACACTAAAGAAAAAAAATATGAAATGCCAGGCAGTGTTGGCGCATGCCTTTAATTCCAGCACTCAGAAGGCAGAGGCAGGAGTATCTTAGTGACTTCAAGGACAGCCTGATCTACAAAGTGAGCTCCAACACAGCTAGGACTACACAGAGAAACTTTGTCTTGAAAAACCAAGAAGCCAAAAGACAACTCCAACCTTAAGCTACTGTGAAAGAATACATTGCTTCCCCTTGCAAGAAGCACAGTGTGCCAATAAGCAATCACCAGGGACTGTCTCAAACCTAATGTCTCACTCTACGTTCTCTACCCAGCAAGAGTCACAGCTCCAAAGTGATGAAGCTCCCAGAAGACCCTTGAAAGTAGACAGTGAAGGAAGACTTTCCCAGAGAGCAGGAGACTACTTACTTTGACTGTTTAATGTACTTTGGCAGGCAATTCTGAAAACTGAAATGAGATGAATCTGCAGCACCAAGATTTAGATGAAATACAAAGAATGTGGTAAGGTTTTTCATTATGGTGCCGGCAAAAGCACACTAACATGATTCATCTTCAAATTCTCCTTTCTGAGTACTTAATGTAAAACAAGACGCTCTGAAGGATGAGTGGCAGCTGTGACAGTAGTCAGCAAACTGGGTTTAATTAGGACTCAAACTTTACCAAGTATTCCAGTACCTGGCTGGCAAAGCCTCTTCTAATCTGCTTTCACCACTGCCCAACAATATACCAGATCTAGCAATCAATTCCAAGATCATGAAAATACTTTTATGATTTTTGGTTTTAACTTTGAACTTATCTTTTGTATTACTTTTCTATTGCTGTGTTAAACACTATAACCAAGGTAACTTACAGAGGAATCTATTTTACTCATTACTATCATAGCAGGGAGCATGGCAGCAGGCATGCTTAAGACATCTTAAACCACAAGCAGAAAGCAGAGAGCAAATGGAATGGTGAGAGGCTGTGAACCCTCAAAGTCCACCCCAAGTGATATACGTCCTCCAGCAAGGCCACACCTCCTAAGCCTCCCCCCCATAATGTCAAACAACTTGGGACCTAGAATTAAAACGACTGAACCTATACAAGGCATTCTCTTTCAAATTACATTCCACTCCCATGTCCCATAGGCTCATGGTCGTATCATAAAGCAAAACGTGTTTAGTCCAACTTCAAGAGTCTCTTCTGAGACTCAGGGCAGTCTCTTCATTATAAGCCCCCATAAAATCAAAAAACAAATTACATACTTCCAACATACAATGGCAGAGAGTATACATTTCCATTCCAAAAGGGAGGAATCTGGCTACAGCGAGTTAACACCAGACAAATAAGACTGAAACCCAGCAGGGCAAACCCCAAATCCTATAGCTCCACAATTGATGCTTAAGGGTTCAGACAGGTTTGCCTCGTGGGCTTTGCTGCCTACCTCTTTCTGAGCTAGTTCCAATCTCTGTGTGCAGCAATCCTTGGTAGAAATCCCATGGCTCTGGCATCTTCAACATCTCAACTCAAGATTCATTTCCACAGCTTCTTGCCATGGCCTCTTAGGGCCTCCATGTAAGCCCTCCCTTGCCACACACCTGGCTTCAGCAGTTCTCTGAAACCATGAAGGAAGATTCCACAACCCCTTTACATAGTCTTGTATCCTTCACGACTCTAAAGCCAGCACACTATGGACGTCACTGCCAAGTTTGGCTACCAACTTGTTTGTTCTTTTCTAGGAGCAGAAAATTGCTTAGGTTTTCCTTTCACAAGCTGGAAGCTTGGTTGGGCCACGAAATGTGGTAGTTTGAATGAGATGTCCCTCATAGTCTCAGTCATTTTAATACTTGTTCCCAGTTGGTGGCACTGTTTGGGTGGGGGATAGGAGGTATGGTCTAGTTAGAGGAAGTACATCATTGGGGTGGCTTTGAGGTTTCAAAGCCTTGCATCATTCCCAGGTCATTCTTTCTCTGCTTCCTGCTTGCTGTTTGAGCCATGAGCTGTTCCTGCCACTGTGCCTGCCTGCTGCCTTGCCTCCCTGATGTGATGGTGAGACTCTTATCCTCTGGAACCAGAGCTCAAATAACCCCTTTCTGTAATGAATTCCCTTGGTTATGATGTTTTTATCACAGCAACAGAAAACAGACTGACACCTCTGAAGTACAAAGACAAAAAGATGTAACTATAACATGCTAGTCAACTTATTTACATGAACAAAGTAATTATAGCTATAAAGACAAATGAAAGAGACCTGGTACTGAATGAACCTCTGCTTCTGGCTTGAATTAATATTCGTTCACCAGATCAGGAGGTGATAGCACATGCCTTTAATCCTAGCACTCGAGAGGCAGAGGCAGGTAGATCTTTGAGTTCAAGACCAGCTTGGTCTACAGAGTGAGTTCCAAATGGCTAAGCTACACAGAGAAACCCTATCCCGAAAACCCCAAATAAATAAATATTTATTCACAAATTTCTACTGGGGAAAACGCTAATAGTCATCTTCATTGCGAGAGATCACTGTACATGAAATGTTTACTAGCATAAAAATAAGTTCTTCCAGCAAGACTTGGTGGTAAATGTCTACCTCACCCCAGACACCGCTTTAAGCACTGGGGGGCATAAGGGACAATGTCTACCCTTGGGAAGCTTACATTCCAATGGAAAAGAGGACAAATAAGAGGACAGTGTAAGGTGAACACAACAATAGCAAGAAGGAGGGGAGGTGCATTTTAGAGAGGATTCTGGGTGAGAGCAAGACATAAGAGAGATGAGGTAGAGGGCAGTGAGAGTTTAGAGCTAAACATGATTACTGAAAAACATAAAAGCAAGGGGGAAAAAAATCTATGCTATATAAAGATACACGTGGAACTGAAAAATAGAATGCTGCTTTGTTTTTGAAATTCCCCAAAACTTACCATTTAAATGCCATACTATTGTGGACACTTAACATGCCTTGAATACATTAATTTTTATTGCATTTATTTACTTATTTACTTACTTATCTTAGTGTGTTGAGGGTTTAGTGTTAGTATGTCCAAATGCACATAGAGATGTGAATGTGGAAGTCAGATCAACTTGTGGGAATTTCCCTCCACAATATGAACTCCAGGAACTGAACTCAGGTTGTCAGCAAGTGCCTTTACCCAATGAGCTATTTCACTGGCCCTCTCTGTACACCTTTACAGGTGACCACCAGAATGTCTAGGCAAACACTCTTATTACTGAGCCACAATTCAGCTCAGACGCTATTTATAACAATGGTATTGAATGGCCTGAGACTTCTCAAAGAGAATGTGGCTGGGAGCTGTGTGTTAGGGAAGGGGAGAAACCTACATGAAACTGATGACATGTGTGTCCTTTAGGTGACACAGTGGTCCACTGAGTGCCATCACAAGCAAATATCACAGCAGCTGAGTTCTTAGAGGGAGTGAAGAAAAGAGCATGAGTGTTTCCTCAGAGCCAGAAGGCACTGCTGGCAGACAGCTCACACCACGTTTCTAGTACACAGAGAAGGGAAATGCCATCTGTTTTTAGGGTTATTTGAAAAGAGTCTCCAAGGGGGGTGGAAATCTGTTCTTAAATTTACCCTTTTCTCACAGTGGTTAACCTCACGGTGAAATTACAAATCACTAGGAAGAACCAGGGATGAAGTATGAATGAGACTCTAAATCTCATGTGTGAAACTGTGACACATCATGGTAAATCACATGTAAGGTTTTGCACGATCACCACATATCCTAGACATTAGCAGGATAAACAACCATTCCAAACAACCTTTGCCTCAACAAAATACTACAATTCAAATAGAAGGCGTATCTCTCATATGACTGGAAATTCCACTCAGACAGAAATGAAGGGAACGATACATGCATTTAAAAAGTTTTCATACAAATAAAATTCAACTACGGTAAGAAAATCAGAAAGGACGGGTGATGGTGGGAGGGAGGCAGAGGGGACTCGGGACGCGGCAATGCTGCTCATCTTTGTTAGGGCTGTGGAGGTGACACAACATAAACATTTTGAAACTCAGAGTAGTGCAACTCAGGTCAGCACATTTTACTATAATTTTATTCCTCAGTAAAACTGATTTTTAAAAAGTAAAAGCTAAGCAGCGTGTAGCGATGCACTTTCAATCCCAGCACTCAGGAGGCAGAGGACAGCCAGAAATACATAGCAAGACCCTGCCTCAAACAAACAAACAAAACATAGAAGTTAAGACAAGAATGGGAGCTCATGCCTACAATCCTAACTCTCAAGAGGCTGAGGCAGCGAGTTCTTGAGTTGAGGCCTGCCCAAACTATATAGTAAGCCCCTGGCCAGTCAGGGCCACATGCAAACTCTATCTTAAACAATCGCAAAAATAAGAAAAACAAATCCCAGTTATTTTTAAGTTTATGGCCCTGTTAGTCTAAAGTCTCCAACAGCATGTTATGAGGGCTGAAGCAAATTCCCTGGCCCAAATGTTGGGAGCTGGGCCAGTGTCTAGGTCCTTGATTTGCTCCATTTGACTTGTGCTCACTTACTAGTACTATTCTGTCTCACCATTAAATTACTTTTTTAGTCTCTGAAAAAGGTATCTATTCCTAAGCATGAAGGACCATTACAACACACAATTATGGAAAGTGAGGACAGATGTTGGAAATAGTGTAATCCTCTACCATAATCATCTAAGGGCTAGGTCTCATGCAGGATTCAGTTTTTAGATCTAGTTTTAAGATTATGGCCTGCAAATTAGCCAGCTTTAGAGTCACACCTTCATACGTAGGCATAGAGCTACAACTTCCCTGTTTGGCATCCATATTTTTTTTCAGCATTAAGAGGAGCATGACTTTAATTTCCCCCCAAAATCACAATTCTAGGCACATTTTTAGAATGGGCAGATCTCTGCCATAGCCATATTCAATCAAAAGCAAAGGTTTCTTTTCTTGATTCTGGTTTTCACAATCAGAGCTTACATTCAGTTACCAGAGAGCATGCTAAACAGTTCAATGTATTCCCAGGCACTAAAATAAAAAAGTTTTATCACCTGCTGGAATGGTGGACACTGAACCTACAACAGCTGCTTCCTGTCAGAGACAATCAGGATAAAGGTGTGGTCATGTTATCTCAGTAATCACATTCAGAGGACTTAGTAAAAATAAACAAACAGGCAAACAGGGAGAAGAGGAGAAAAACACTCTGAGGAAACCGCAGAAACACAACCAAATGTCACTAATCAGTCTGGAAAAAAACAAAGGTCTATGAGCAGGGAAGAAGCGAAGAGGTCTACTAGAGGAGACACTGGACTAACAGAGCCTAGCTCACTACCATACACAAGCCTGAGCACTTAGTAAACAACATTCTTCATGGTGACTCTGGGATGAGAGAAAGCACTGTGTATTCAGTGCCCCTTAACACATAACACAGATGCTTCAGAATGGGCAGAGACTTCACCATCTCACCCACTCAAAGATACCAGGCATGCAAAGCACCCCATATCTAAATATGGGGTAAGCAACTAATAGCACACCAAAGTTACAAGTACGTCCCAGAGCATTTTGTAAAACCTTCACATAGGTTTAAGAGTAGGGTTTTTCTTGGTAGCCCAAACTGGCCTTGAATTTGTGAATTTCCTACCCCAGCCTCTTTAGTGCTAAGCATGCACCACTGCAGCTAGCTGTACATGGAATTACAAATTAGCAAAAACATTTTGAAACAGGATACTTATTATAAACATTCTCCTTGCAGAGAGACAAGCCCATGGTTTATTCATGGACTCATTATCACATACCAAAATTCTGTACCTCTAAATTTTAATTAGTTCATGACTAATTAGTTCTCAATCCTCACTCCTTTTCCCACCTTTCCCAAATAAGACAACACCTCTATTTCCACAACAAAACTCCCCATTCTGTCCACTTCTTTTTCTGTGCGCCTCAGCTCAAGTAACAATATTAACTTTAAGTTGGCAAATGATGCCAGAAACATACGAGGACTAATTGCCCCAGAACAGCTCTGGACACCTATAGCATTGTTGGAATAATGTCCTCCTCCGGGCACTTCAATATTTTTACTTCAGACAGCAAGTGCCAAGGGGACACAGCTGATGCAGCTCCCACTCCAGTGGTTCCTTACAAACACCTATGGTTTGCTTTTCTTGGACAAACCCTGAGTATTGATTCCCTTACTCTTCCTACCCCACCTATTGGGAAATAGCACAAACTGGCTGCACGGCTGACTCCTGGAGGCCAGCATGGGTTGGTGATCAGCCACTGCTATTCCAGTATCTTCACTACACAAGTCTGACCAAGGGGATATGTTGCTGCCTGGAGACTAGGCACTGACTCAGTCCTAAGGAGGACAGATGGTAATCTGTCTGCTAGAACCTGGGCCCAAATGGTGCGCATCCATTTAATCCTGACATTGTCCTGTTTGACCCCCACTCTTTAGATGGGGGCTGAAGATGAGCAGCTAAGCAATTTCACCCAGGTCAGGCTCTTCTGGAGTATTATCAGAGGCCACTCATGACTCAAAGCCCACACTCAACAGTAGGCTGCAAGTAGCATTAGCTGTCTGGTTTTTATGAAGTCATCAGGACACTAAGTGCCTCAAATTCACTTGCATTCTGGCTGCAAGACATAGGCCTTATCATAAAGAATGGGAGATCTGGGGCTGGAGAGATGGCTCAGTGGTTAAGAGCACTGGCTCTTTTCCAGAGGTCCTGAGTTTGATTCCCACAACCACATGGTGGCTCACAACCATCTGTAATGAGATCTGGCGCCCTCTTCTGGCGTGCGGGCATACATGGAGGCAGAATGTTGTATACATAATAAATAAATAAATCTTAAAAAAAATTTAAAAAAAAAGAATGGGAGATCTAACTAAGTCTTTATATGCTACAGAAAAACAGATTTGGACATTGCTGTTTGAAAATTACATGAACACTGAAGTATGCAGGAGTATTTATTACCTGGGCTTACAGTCAGCTGAAAGCAATGAAGCTTGTTTGGATCAGGAAAATGTACTTTACATGTACCTGCAAAAGAAATAGCCATTAGGAAGGTCTGGAACAAGCAGCTATCCATATGCTGAGCTAAAGCTAACCTTTGAACACAGATATCGGCAGTGCTGACTTACACTCCCAACTGTTTGGTTGTTGTTCCTGCCATTCTCATCTTACTAAATTCCAAATCAAGGTATTTACTTCAACTTTGAAATGGTCACTGAAGAGTTTTTTATTAATTAGAGAATTTTGCTATTTACTCTGAAAGAAACTATCCTTCAAAGGCATTAACGTATGTGGGTAAAGATTAACTAAACATGGAAAAACCAGAAGAATCAGGTTAAGCATCTAGCCAACTTACTCTGTACCAAAGAGATTCACAGACATGCATGTCCATCAGAAGTGAAGTTAGAAATGAGATGCCTTAGAGTTAACTGCCACCCAGCATTTACCATAACATTGGAGATGGAAAAAAAAAAACCAACCAGAGATCCACCTGCCTCTGCCTCCTGAGTGCAGGGATGCTCGTCTTTAATTCTAGCACCTGGGAGGCAAAGGCAAGCAGACCTCTATGATTGCAAGGCCAACCTAGCCTAGCCTACATAGTGATACACTTTCTCAGAAAAGCAAAAACCCCAAAACTTTACACCCTAACTGGTAACTCAGCTTGCTCTGTGGAACGATGCTTCACTGAGCTCAGTAGCAATGTTCTGGGCCTACTGGTTACCAAGAAAGAAGGGCCTAAGTCAATCCAAGCACACCATTGAGAAGAGACACCACAGTCAAGGGTATAGGCTTAGGAAGTTGTCTATTGCACTGTTTGCCTCCTTCACAAAGGACACAGAAGGATTGCTATCACTTATGAAACGCCTTTCAGATCTGTAAAGAATACTCAGGAAATCTATTCCTATCTTCATGTAACTCAGAAGATACAAGTATAAATTCCTTAGTCTATCTACTAAGGTTATTGCTTATAAAAGTCCCACTTGTTCAGTTCTACATTGATAAAATTTTCAACAAAAATAGGATGATTCAAATACAGTGAGAAATAACCTTAAAAACCATTTAGTTCAATGTTATTGACTGGGACACATGACAAGAAGGTTCTGATGGGTCCAGTGACTAGTATAAGATCACAGGCTATTCACGAAAACAAGGTTAGCCCCAAAATAGTAATGAGTTCACATCCTTGTTTCATTTTGCTATTTACTAAGCATGTCATACATAAAACATTGAGATAAAACACACACAACAATTTAAGACCAAGAGATACTTTCTTTTTTACAGCGGGGGGGGGGGCTCAGTCTCTCAGTCTACACCACCACATTCTTTACTTTAGAAATAAAGAGACAGACTGAGAGACAGCTTTTCCAGAGGCCCCAGGTTCAATTCCCAGCACCCATACAGCACACCCATACAAACAGCACAACTGTCTGTGACCCCAGTTCCAGGGGTTCTGACACTCTCACAAAGACAGGTGAGACACCATTGCACATAAAATGAATAAATCTTAAAAAAATAAGTTTTTAAAAAAAAGAAAATAAAAAGACTCAAAGTAATATATCAAGATTTTCTGCAAAAATCACATTTAGAACTATGTATACTAAAAACAGGCTTCATTCCCTCATCTTTTCAAAAAAAAATTTTTTTAGGTTAGCTAACAAAGTATTGGGTTTCACCATGGCATCTTCATGCATCCTTATTCATTACACTCAATCACTCCCCTTCCCCACTAACCTCCCTCTACTCCCCTGCCAAGCTGCTTTCCTATCTTCCTCTAGTTACTTCCAGTTTCCTTTCCCGTGGACTATATTACCTTTTCCATCTGTTAGTCTCTTCCTATCTTATGATCCCCCTTCCTAGTTTTAGAGCTAGCTCCCCATACAGATATATCCATGTATCATTTTACATAGTTTCTGCATATGAGAAAAAAACAAGGAGCTTATCTGAGCCACACTTATTTCTCTTACCATAAAAATCTCCAGCTGCATTCATTTTCTTGCAAACACCAGGATTTCATTTCTCTTTACAGCTACATAAAATTCTATTGTGTGGTGCCAGGTGGTGGTGGCGCATGCCTTTAATCCCAGCACTTGGGAGGCAGAGGCAGGCAGATCTCTGTGAGTTCAAAGCCAGCCTGGTTTACAAGAGCTAGTTCCAGGACAGGCTCCAAAGCTACAGAGAAACCTTGTCTCAAAAAACAAACAAAAAAAACAAAACAAAACAACAAAATTCTATTGTTTGTATGTGCATTTTCATTACTGAAGTGCCAGTGGTTCTACTTCCTGGCTCTTGTGAATAATGTAGCTATAAATGCATTTGTACAAGTTCTTGGTATGCTGACTTACAGAGAGTCCTTTGAGTATATACCTAAGACTGGTATAACAGGGTTATATGTAAGTTCTATTTTCTTTCTTTTTTTTGGGGGGGGGGAGAATTCTATATTGACTTCTGTGATCACACAAGGTTATTCCCATCAAGAATGAATAAGGATCATCTTTTCCCACATCCTCTGTATGATGTCTTGTCATCTGTTTTCTTGACAACAACCATTACAACTGGGTTGAGATTATATCACTAAACTAATTTAATTTGTATTTCTCTGATGGCCACGGAAGATAAACACTTTTTCAAGAACTTACTGGTCATTTGTACTTCTTCTTTTGAGAACCATCTAAAATTTACTAGCTCGTTTATTGATTGATCTGGGTTTTTGTTTAATGTTTACAGTTCTTTATATAGCCTGGATATTAATCCCCTGTCTGATGCATAGATGGCAGATTTTTTAAAGCATTTAAAATTATTAGTGTGTGTACACATGATGCATGTGGGTATGTGGAGGTTATGGAGTTAGTTCTCTCGCTCTACCTTTACATGAGTTCCAGGGATCTAACTCAAGTCTCCAGGCTTGCATGACAAGTGCTTTCACCTTCTGAGCCATCTCATGGGCTCATGACAAAGAATTTTCTCTATATTCTGTAGACTGTCTCTTCTCAATGGTGATTGTTTCCTTTGCTATGGAGAAACTTCCTAATTTTATACAACCCCATGTTAACTCTTAAGATTATTTCCTGTGTTACTGGACTTCTTTCCAGAGAATCCTGTCTATGCTATCTTGAAGTGTTTTATCTTGACCTTATTTTTAAAATAGAAACAACAATCTTTGAGATACAAGTAAGAAGAGATGAAGGCTTAGTAAATACTTCAATCATTATTTGAGATTGGTGTTGCCCATTTGTTTTTAATACCTGGCACCCTTTTTCTTTTAACGAGAGTTTATATGTGGAATCTCTGAAATGGATTAGCCTTCCAAAAATACAAAATAACACAAAATATACAAAATAATACAAAAAATACATAGTAAAAGAAGTTTTAAAAATTAATGAAACCACCAAAATCCAATAACAAAGCTTAAAGTTCAAGAAAAGTCAAGTTAAAAAAATATATAAAAGGCTTTTCAGGAGGGAGGGGAGCAGCAGAGCAAAATGTAGAGCTCAATAAATATCAATAAAAAAAGAAAATATATATATATATAAAAAGAGAAAAAAGGCTTTTCATATATATATACATATACATATATATATAAAGATTTTGATATATACTTGTGTGTGAGAGCATGCAAAGCTTAAAACGCTAGAATTAGTTTTCCTTATGTACTAGAGGACCTAAGGAGATGTGCATTTCCAGAGAAGCCTCTATGTGCTTGTTCATACAGAGCTCTGAGTTCATTCTACAGTTACTAATTACACTGCCACATAGAAAGCTATCTTTATGGCTCTGTAAATATTTAGAAACGCACAGCAAAGAATTAGTTTGTGGTGGCCTGTTTCTTCTTCAGGATGATGAGTAGAAGATTTGTAGAAAGCATGGGGAAAGAGCAGAAAGAAAAGAAAGCAGCATGTAAAATATGTGCTATCTGATGTTTAAGCCACAGGATGGGAAACAGACTACATCTTTTCCAAATCCTGCAAGACTCTCGTCAAACACAAACTAGTTCTAAGTGGAAACTCTGTGCTCTCTAATGAAGACACACTGTGAGTCAGAGACTGTGGAAAAACTGACTGGACTAGAATACAAAAACAAAATCACCATGTGGTACATTTTTATAGGAATGTGACCCAACAACAGGCAAACAAGCTTATCACCCAGCTCCAGGGCTCTGCCATCCCGCTTGTCTATCACGCCCGTGCACATTTACTTTCCGAGGCATTTTTTCTTACACAGAGACAGGGTTTCTTTTTCTGTGTAGCACTGGCTGTCCTGAAACTCACTTGTAGTTCAGGTTGGCCTCAAACTCAGAGATTCACCTGCCTCTGCCTCCCGGATGCAGGGATTAAAGGTGTATTAGTTAAAGCATATCCTTTTGCTTTTCCCTTAGTAGACAGAAATACTCCCTCCACCCCCACCTCCATGTCTGGGACTGAAACCAAGGCATTACAAATGCTAGGCAAGTATTCTACTACTGAGCCATTCCCCAGCTTCAAAATTAACCTTTCAATACAATTCCCAGACAATACCTTCAGTTCTGAATGGAAGTAACTCTGAGGTCAATCCACAAAATTCCAAAATGTTTTAGCTGAGGCCAGTCAAATAAATATATTTTCTATCATAACCTACTCTTCTCCCACACCAATGGCCAGGTGGTGTAGACCGTTGATCCCAGGAGGGAGAGACAAACAGCTCTGATTTTTGAGGCCAGTCTGTAAGTTCCAGGCTATCCAGGGCTGCACAGTTGAGGTCAGTCTTAAAAGCAAAACAAGACCCTTCAACAAACAATTTGTGTTCTTACAAACTAATTTCACAACCACCCAAGGGTTGCAGGCCACCAACTTTAGGTGTCAGTGGGAATGAAGTCTCTCCAAGAAATATTAGATGGGACTCCATGTCAATATTCACACAAACAGAAAACCCCCACACAACATGTTACCTGTATGAGCAGGCATTCTTAGACTGAGAACTACTTTTAAACCAAATAACGCAATAAAAAGCTTTAGCAAAAGAGAAAAAAAATAGTAAAATGGTCAAAGCTTTCAGACTTTCATAGACATGAAATGTAAAAGATTTGGGAGAAGATTAGTGATAGAAAAATAGAAATCTGATATGTCATCCAAGTACATTTCTGAATGACAACTGCACAGTCAGGTCCAACTGGCAGAAGAAAGACGGAGCAAGGGAGTCAAGTATCTGGGTGAAGGGCTGTGCAGCTGCGTTTCCTCAGACACAAAGATAAATGGCCAGTGAACACCTTCTCATTTAAATGGGAGCATACTCCCTAAGAAGCAGAGCTGTGTGCTCCTAACACCCGCTCCTTTCCACTCGAAGGAGGAGGAACACAAGGCAGCTGACCAAATATGCCTCCATGACACTGAGACAGTATTCTACATGTGCTATTCAGAAGAACTAAAAAAACCTCTTCTTGTATTTTGAGACAGGGTCCCTCTACAGAGCTGCTTTGAGTTTTTCCTGAAACTCACTTTGTTGACCCATCTGGCCTCAAAATCACAGATCTGACTGCCTCTGTCACCCAAGTGTTATGATTTTTCTTTTTTTTTAAAGATTTATTTATTTATTACATATACAGTGTTCTGCTTGCATGTATACTTGCAGGCCAGAAGAGGGCACTAGATCTCAATACAGATGGTTGTTAGCCACCATGTGGTTGCTGGGAATTGAACTCAGGACCTTTGGAAGAGTAGCCAGTGCTCTTAACCGCTGAGCCATCTCTCCAGCCCCCAAGTGCTATGATTAAAGGCATGTGACACTACACCCAGCTAGAACCTCATTTTATTAGATATTGCAAAAAAAAATTATTCTTGCCCCAAATTAAAATTCATCCCCAACATACACAATATAGGCTTTTTGCTATTCAAAGTAATTAAAACAAAATTTTTTTCATGTCATCACTATATAGTACCAATTTGACTAGCAAGCTATACTTACAGGGTAAATTAGCTTCAAGTTCTGCAACCTCTGTAGAAATAAAAAGACTGTGGTTAATGGTCTTCATATTATTCTTTTTAAATTAGCAATTTTTTCTAGGATTACAGAAGAAAAGTAAGCTAGGTGAACTGAAACCTGGTCTAAAATTAATATTTTAAGCCTTTAGTTTTCATATATACAAGATAACATGCAGGACACCAATAAATGAAGCAAAAAAGACAATTCATTTTAATAAGTAACTGCCTACAGGTAAGCAGTAACTACTGTCCTTTTAAAAAATGACTCTTCCCCAGTAACAGATCTACTTTTTTCAAACTGTGACTATGTCTCTTCCCAAATGTACCTTCCAGATACCGATGATGGAAGTTACAAAATCCCACACTAGTATAGAATTATGTACAATAAAGGGTTATTTAGGGGAGACTCACAGATAACTGTCCTAGATCATAGTCCTCTGCATGAATGGGGAACAGGAACCGAGTCTAGCAGTCACAGGGAGTGAGCACAAGCTTTACAGCTGCATTTATAGTATAAGAGACCATGCCCAAGTGGGCTTGTATCTTAAAGGCTACTGGCCAAAGGTGCTCCCACAGTACACACCCCCCTTTAGTTTAAATAAGAGTTACAAACCCAATATAAAACTATGTACACTAGGAACAGATATCAAGTATAAAGTTAGAATTACAACCAGAATAAACAATATTAAGCAAGGAGCATATCCTAATGTTTTAATAAACATTCTGTCCTGAGGAGTCTAAACCTTGTATTGGAAATGACTTGACTAGATCATAAGAGGACAGTAACTACAACTATCTAATCTTTAACCCCATCAAAGGCCTGAGAAGGGAGGTAACATTACTTGAGTAGGCAGAAAGTACAATTGAGCAGCTTCCAAAATGTGCAGTAAATGACAGAGACAACTGGCTGCCTGACCAATCAATCACCCAAAGTCTCATTTGCAATGTTTAGGCAACCAACTTTGGCTAAGGCCTAGAGTAATTAACAGACCATGTTCAGAGGCAGAAAAATATTCACAACTGTCTTACCCTGCCTTGGCAAGGTTTGGCAGTCTTTTTTCTTGTATCCTGCTGGGTCCAGTCTGGACACTGTGTACTTTGTCAGTGGTCAAGGCATGGGCAGTTCCTTGCCCAAAGGCCAGTTGTGCCAAAAAGAAAACAAACTCCAAGTGGAATGTCTTTGGCGCTCAACTCTCTCTAGGGAATAGACTGGTGCTGCCAGGAGCAATTGTGTATCACATCAACAGAATCCTAAGTTATTTAAATGCATTTTTCTACATTTTCTATTTGAAGTGGTTGAAAGTTACCTATCTATGGATACAATCTCTATGTATCTAAAGGACCTAATTAGTCTGATTAAAAGCATAACAAACATGAATGACTACTGACCTATAATACTTAATACCTATATAACTTAAAGATTAAGACTTTATACCAGAATATTAATCTTTAAACAATTGTGCAGTAAAGGAGGACAATGACCTCAAAATGTAAACAATGTATAAATATTTTGATCAGAGGTAGAAATATATATTGCAATATGATAAATACATCCTAAATATTGTATCAATATACAAAATGTCTTAAACAGAGGTATAAACATGCATAAAATCTAACAAAATAACTATGTATAGCTGTATAAATATTGTAAGCAGAAATAGGAGCACATTCAATATAACAAGTACAGTTTGAACTTGTATCATCCCATTCAGTTTTCTTTCTTTTTTGAGATCTTTGAGCCTATAAAATTTCCACCCCAACTCCCAACCCTATACAATAATAAACCCCTATATGGTGTCCCTAACCATGAGGACAAATTTTATTGGGACAGGGTACATCATCTTCTAGAATTGCTTCCTGCTGTCATGGGGACTTTTTTTCTATGGGATCCTGTAAAAGTAAATGATGATTAAGTTTTAAGATTGCTGTTTTGTATAACTGCAAATGGTCTCTGAGTAATTGACAGGGTTTTTTGTTTGTTTGTTTGTTTTTTGACGTTGTTATTTGGATTTTCTGCCAGAACATTATAAAAAAATTCACCATTTCTGCAGCTGGTACCCAAAAACCAGTCTCATAGTAGTGCTATCAGCATCATGACGTCGTATCAACCAGGTGGAGTTATTATTGTGGGGTCCCATTTTCTTCCTGGAAGCTTCAAAGATTACTGCAGAAAAATCTACTGTTCATTGCTGAAAACTTAATTCATATAGACATATATTCAACAAAAGATACAAAATAGACAAAAAGGGCATGGAGAAAAGTAAAATATTTCCTTAAAATCTATTTTCTTTCTGTCCCATACCAGATGGATCCTGACTTGAGACAGAAAAATTCTGAATTTTTCTTTTAACAACATGCTTGGATAGAGCCATCATCCAACTCTAAAGCAAGCTCTGATTTTTAAGTAGAGATGTCTACATGTTCGGATAATCAAATTTTACCATGCAGATAATACAGCATCATAAGTCAGATTTCTCTTTTCTTGTTCTTTCTGGATAGCTATCTTTTCATCTTTAGGCATCTAGATGTCCAAGGTCTCTCAACTCTTTGAAGATGAATATTTTCCTGCAAAGACAAGAAAGAACCCTGCCCTAATTCTTATGAGGTTACCAAGTGTATGACTGTGACCTCTGGTTCTGGGCGGCCGGGACAAACAAGCCGCTCCTTGCAACAATTTGGCGCTAATGTGGTGGACATATAAAACCTGAGAAGGCTTGAAAAGGAATTCTAGACATTCATCTGGCGGTTTGTTGCAGCTCTGTTAAGAGAGGTTTTCGTGATTCAGCCAAAAAAAAAAAAAAAAGCTGCGCAGTTTTAAAATGCAACTTCCTGGTCCATGTTGCCAACTCAAACTCTGGCTATGGAGCATTTGAAAGGCATTTGTGGGCTCAGGTGTTTGTGTACCCACTCAGGGTCAGGAGGAAATTGGCTGAGACCATGTTCACGGCTTGGTGCTCCATGCCTGGACAGGTGGCAAGATCAGGTCTACTAGGCTTGCACAGGCAGGGGAGCACAGCAGATGCCCACCGCCATACACAGAGATGTTTCCAGGCTGCACAGTGCTCTGAATGGCAGATTTGGCTGTTACTAAGATAAAAGTGTGCTGCACACTCACTCTCAGAGTGCTGAGTGTGGCTCCTACCTGGCAGTAATGGTAGGTACCCTCACCATTTTAAAAGTGGCGAGAGGCGGAGCCAGCATCCAGAGCAGCTGCGATCAAGCTGCTTATCATTTTAAAAGCTCTTCAAGACAGTAGAGACTTACAGATAATGCAATAAGGACAGATTCAGACATAAAAGAACTCTACAAGGGTCAGTGTTGGATAAATGTACGTAGGCTTGGGAGTGAGAAGAAAAGAGTTGAAAAAGAAGTAAATCATTTTAAAAAAAGGTCTTTAAAGAGACAGAGTACAGTCAGTCATAGATTATAAGGAGTAAGGAAAAATAAGCCATGTAAACATGGAAAGTACACAAAGAATATGGATTGTGGATATTATAGTGTTTTCCTTGAATTTTTTTGAATGTGAAGCAGCTAAGTACAGCGAGACATTTCATTGTATGGGCTGCTAAGGTATCATGACTTCCAAATTTGGGTCTAAGGATATGTTGCTTTGGAAAAGAGGTTTTTCTCTTTCTTCCACAGAAGATGAGAACCTGTGGATTGCCTCCAGACCAATATGGTTTCAAGGAACAAGACCCCCTGAAAGGTTGCTGTGAACACCCCCACAAAGAAAATACGTAGCCCAACTGCTGATTGAGATGAACCTAGCATACAGGATACACCATGAAAGACCTGATTAACAGCGTCCCCAAAGAGCAGGAAATAGCATAGAAAGAACTACGCCCATATTCCCAAACATTATTTATAATTGTTTACATTTAACAGGCGATATGCTATAGAGATTTGCATTGGTATGAATCTTGGTTTATTGATAGAAATTTAAGGTCAATCTTGTGATATGGACATTTCTGCTCCTGAATAAGGTATTGTGACTACAGTTCATTAAAAATGTAATGTATACTTAAGAAATATAAGTTAGTAGACAAACATCTATAATAGCCAAGCCTGTAGTCATGTTAGTTAGGTTTTCTAGATGTATAATTCAGTTAGATAAACATTCTTCAAATCTTTCAGAGACTTTCAGAATATGGCATTTAAATGTTTTAATAACTTAGGACTTTTCATGACAATGAGACATGTCTGGTCCTGGCAGCACCAATTACTTCAAGAGGAGGATGGGCATCAGAGAGGCTCCTTAGCCATTTGGGCAAGAAACTGCTCTTACCTGGACTGCTTCAATGGACATGCAGGACATGCAGAAAAATGACTGAACTAGTCTAAAGGTGAGATGATCTTTTGGGGTTCCTGCTTCATGAAAGTCTGCGAGACATTCTGGAGGATACAGAAGAAAGAGACAGAATTGTCTTTGAAATTTCCTGCTTCATGGAAAACTCTGCTGGATACTACAGGCCTGTAGGCTGAAGATGGATGCCACAATGGTACAGAAGAACTCTGGGTGATTGTCCAGGCAGCGAGATGTCTCTGTCATCTCTAGAGTTTTGGAGTTGCTTACAATGCACTTCGTGTTTACTTAGGTAATATTATATCCTTCTGGAGTCTTTGATGGAGTTGAAGAATAGTTAAATTTATAGTTTTCCTTAGTTATGATAAAAGATAAAGTAAGTAGAAATATTGTAATTCTTGCTTGATACCTGTTTTGTTATATGTAATTTTGCTATATTAAAGTTAAAACCTTTTTTGTTTAAACAGTAAAGGGGAGGTGATGTGGGAGTCCCCTCTGTGTGCTGTGATTACCAGTAATGAATAAAGAAACTGCCTTGATCTGTTGACAGGGCAGAACTTGGGTAGGCAGGGAAGGCTGGACTGAATGCTGGGAGAAAGAAAGGCGGGGTTAGGGAGACGCCGGAGATAGATGTGCTGAAACTTTCCTGGTAGGACACAACCTCGTGGTGATACACAGATTAATAGAGATGGGTTCAATTAATATGTAAGAGTTAGCCAATAAGAAATTAGAGCTAATGGGCCAAGCAGTGATATAATTAACACAGTTTCTGTGTGATTATTTCAGAGCTGAGTAGATGGGCAGCTGGGAACCAACAAGCAACCCTTTTACTCTCTGTCTCAAGAGGTTTTTCTTTCTCAAACCAAATCTTTATTGATTTTGATGGTATCCATAGCTTTTCTTCTCCTGTGGAAACAAGAGTGAAACCCATTCCCCAATGTAGCACATCTCCTGGTTTCCACTGTGAGGTCAACACATCCTTGAAATACATCAGCTGATTTAATTCAGAAGTTTTTTCTATTATCAAATGTCTCTATGCTGCTGTTGTTCCTTTTTCATTAGCATTAAGAAAATTCAAGGTTAATAAGGCATTATACAATCTACTTCTGGGAGTATTTTCCATCCCTTTCTGTTTGTTTAGCATATCTTTTATAGTTCAATTTGATCTTTCTATAACTGCCTGACCTGTAGCATTGTTTGGTATACCTGTAATATGCTTTATATTACATTAGCCAAAAAAAAAAAAAACCTATTTCATTTTCTTAGATACATATGCCGGACCATTGTCTGTCTTTATTTGTGTAGGTATACCCATGATGGCCATAACTTCTAATAAATGCATGATTACTGAATTGGCCTTTTCCAACCTCAAATCAGTGGCCCATTAAAAACCTGAATAAGTGTCAATGGTGTGGTGTACATATTGTAATTTGCCAAATTCTGCAAAGTGGAACACATCCATCTGCCAGATCTAATTCCTTTGAGTACCCTTTGGGTTACTCCCTGCAGGTAATGGTGTTTGGTTATAGAAAGAGCAAGTAGGGCATCTCTTTATAATCTCCTTGCCATGTAATAGAAATCTCTTTCTTTAAACCTTTGCTAATTACATGATGTTTCTTATAAAATTCAGCACACTTCCAATCAATAATTGGTCAATTTCTGCATTACCTTGTGCTAGAGGACCTGGCAGATCTGTATGGGATCGGATGTGTGTTATGTATATGGGACAAAGTCTATTCCTGATTATGTCTCCAACCTGAATGAATAATTAAGTCAATTCTGTGTCATCTGGAATAAATTTATCAGTTTCAATATGCAAGATAACTCTTTTTTGCATATTGCAAATCAGTAACTATATTGAGAGGTTCTTTAAAATCCCTTGGTTATGTTACTATGAGAATAGCATATAACTCTGCCTTTTGGATAGAATTATAAGGGCTTTGTTCCACCTTAATTCTGATTTGTAACCTGCCTTTATGATTTATTTGCATCAATAGAAAATGTAGAGGCTCTAGTTATTGGTGAATCATGTACAATTTGAGGAAGAATTTAAGTATTTCTCTTTATAAGGTTAATTCTATCACATTTGAGATAACTGCTATTAATTTCTCTGGAAAAAAAAATAGCACAAGCTCTTTGCCATGGTTCATTGTCTTCCCACAATTTTTTAAATTTCATCAGCAGTAAAAGGAACTATAATCTCTGCTGGGTCTATACCTGTGAGTTGACGAAGTCTCAATTTTCCTTTTATAGTTAATTCAGAGACTTTTTCCACATAAGTTTTTAATTTTTTACTTGGTTTATGCAGTAAAACGATCCATTCTAAAATAATATCTTCCCTCTGCATATTCCTATGGGGAAATTCTGGAAAGCAATTATGATTATAATACAATTAAGATCTGGATTCATTCCATCTACATGTACCTCCTGTAATTTTTCTACAACAACCATTTTTCTGCTTTAGCTGTTAATTCTCTGAGACTATTTAAGTCTGTTACCATCTAAGGTTTTGTTTAAATGAAATATTAGATCAGATATTATCCCAACAGCCGGTTGTAGATGGGAAATGTCTCCTAACAACATTTGAAAATCATTAAGAGTCTGAAATTAGTCTCTCCTGATTTGTGGCTTTTGTGTTCTGATTTTCTGTAAACCTATTTCGTAACCTGGGTAATTGACAGAATCTCCTCTTTGTATTTTTTCAGGAGCAATCTATTATAATTCCCATTTAGGCAAAACTTTCTTTACTTCTTCAAACATTCTTTCTAAAGTATCTGCATTTGAGTCAGATAACAAAATATCATTCAGGTAATGGTAAGTTATAGACTTAGGAAATTGCTTGCATATTATTTCCAATGGCTGATTTACAAAGTATTGGCACACGGTACGACGATTGAGCATTCTCTGTGGGAAGACAGTCCACCAGTATCTCCTAGTAGGCTGAGAACTATTATAAGTAGGCATTGTGAAAGCAAAATTTTCCCTGCACTTTTCCTGTAAAGGTATAGTGAAGAAAATATCTTTTAAATCAATAACTGTAAGAGGCTATCCTTTTGGTAAAAGAGAAGGCAGAGGAATTCCAGATTGTAGAGGGCCCTTAGGTTGAATAACCTTCTTGACAGCTCTTAGATCTGTCACCATTCTCCATTTTCCAGATTTCATTTTAACAACAAATACAGGAGAATTCCAAGGGCTGGTTGATTCTACAATATGGTAAGCATCTAGTTGCTCCTGTACCAGCTGTTCTAAAGTTTGTCTTCTGTTAAAGGCCATTTAACCCACATGGGCTTCTCAGTTAACCATTTTAAAGGCAAGGATATTAGTACTTCTGAAGGTTTGCTAGTTGCTTTGTGTTCTTGTACAGCCTGAATGGTTGGTGACCTTTATTTATAATATCTTATAATATCCTTCCCAGAAATATGAGTTTTGGGGACTGCAGGAATGTTAACCTGGGCATTCCATTGCTGTAATAAGTCACAACCCCCAAAATTCACTGCAATATTAGCTACATATGGCCTCAGCCTTCCTTTCTGTCTTTCTAGCCCTATGTATTCAACCCACCTCGTTCTTTTTTTTGCTTGAGATAGGGTTCCAATTCCTAGGAATTGAAATCTGCCTCTTGAAGAGGCCAATCTGGAAGCAAAGATTCTGGAGTAATGATACTCATGTCTGCACCCGTGTCAATAAATCCTTCAATTGCAATGTCACTTATACGCACTCACAGCTTTAGTCTTTGATCATTTTATAGAAGTCTGCCAAAATATACACTTCCTATTTTCTACTGGAAGTTTTTGATTTATCCTCCATGTCTATTCTATCATCTAGAACAGTATGGTTTTTTACAGTAGGCACTGGATTGTTTAATTTTCCTGGTGAGACATGTTCCCACATTGACTGGGAATAACTGGACATTGTTTGACATGGGAGCCTGCAAGAGGCCCCCAATGAGTTTCCCACTGGTAATGTGTTGCCTTGTCTGTTTTTTGTGGACCTACATTCATTAGTCCAATGTCAGCCCACACCTCCTACATATACCACAAGGCTGAGTCCTCCTATTCTTGCCATTCCTAGAGGAGACATGATTCCTAGAAATTCCTTGTCTACAGTCCCTTCTTAGATGTCCTGTTCTACCACAATTAAAACATCTGGCATTTTGTTGTCTCCTCATACCATTGGAAATCACTTCTCCTACCCAAGCTTCAGTACTATAGTCAAATGTTTCGACATTCACTGCATGCAAGATCCATTCATTTATGGGTGCTGATCTGACCTTTAAAGGCCCAAGGATCTTCTTACATTCTAAGTTGGCATTTACAAAAGCCAAAGATTCAATAAGTATATATCTAGCTTCAGGGTCTGTCACTCCTACATGTACAGCCTTAGTTAATCTTTTTAAGAAGTCACTAAAGGGTTCTCTCAGGCCCTGTTTAACCCTAATATATGACTCAATCCTCTTTCTTGGCTCCTGATTCCTGTCTCAAGCATTTAAAGCTGCTATGCTACATAGGGACAAGGTGCATTCCTCATAGTGAGCCTGTTCCTGAGGATCAGAATAATGACCCTCGCCAAGAATATGATCTTGGGAATTCTCAAATCCTTTTGCTTTCCCCTGTTGTTCTAAAAAATTTGCCTCTTCTCTCCAATAACACTTCCAAAGCAGCTGAGGTCCCTCTTCTAGGACTGCTGAGATTAACTGAAATTCATCTTTTGGGGTGGCCTTAGTGCTTGAAACTCACGTTTTTCACCATTTCCCAGACAAAAGGTGAATGTAGCCACAAGAAACCATTGCTTGTTTTATTTCTTTTAGATCGCTCATACATACTGGTTCCCATGCATATTCTTTGACTACATTAGGGTACTTTGTGCCAGGTAGTCTTTCTGAGGTAATTACTGCATATGCAGTTAAAACTGCGTAAATCATCCTGGGGTCTGGCATGTACTGATGAGGCTAAATCCTGTCCTTGTACCTTCTAGTCCTGCTCATCAATTTCAATAAATTCCTCAATCTTTTCAAATCTTTTTACTATTGCCTTTTTTAAAGTCCAAATCTCCTGCCAAATGTTCTGTTCTAATGCCCTCACTGAGGATTCCAAGGTATGAAACTTGTCCAATAAAGATAACATCTCATCCTTGGACATAATTTTGATTGTGTGCATATTACCTTCCTGGAGAGACATCTTATACATTCATCTATCATAACTTTTCAACAGATTCTGATTATTAAATTCAACAGCACAAATCCTTTCAGATAATTTTGTCAAATTGATGTTATCCCTCTCCATAGCATTGATCTTCTCAAATAGCTGTCCATTATTAGTCTGTAAAGACTGCTGTGTAAAGGATTTAGCTGTTTTTTTTGAATAATCTGAGTTCTATATATTATCCCCACAATCCAGTAGCTATAGGGATTCTAAAACACTGGATGCCCCAGTCCTCAATCACTCCAGTACCATTAAAAATCCTAAGTAGGCCCAGGTTTCTAAATTAGTGTTGTTCTCTAACTCTTGGTCTGTATTATAACAAAATATCTTACGCGTGGGTGGTTTGTAAACAGACACTTATTTTTTCATAATTCTGAAAGCTGGCTGCCAAGACCAAACGTACCAGCAGATTCTGAATCTGTTGAGGGCTCAGGGCCCTCACAGATAGCATATTCTTGTTGTGTGTGCAAATAGATGGGGGAAATTATCAACCAATCACATCTAGTTGGGGTGTGGCTACCTGAACCCCCAGGTAGATAAACAGAGAGAACACAGGCCCTCTTTCTCTCCATGCAGTGTTCGCGGGACGGATAGAACTTTGGAGCTCCCACCCTTGTAGCGTGAGTCTCCACTCTTTTCAATCATTAAAAATACCCCTTCTTCTTGAGCTGGCTTGGCTATTTATTGTGCCTACCTAATTCTTCTACACCTGGCGCCCAACATGGGGCTCTAGCTGCCACCAGCCGCCTGCTCCCAGCCAGCGTTTCCCTGCGCTGCTCCACCCCACCTGGCCCAGGTGCTGTATCCTGCCTGGGGCGCCAGCCTCTCCCCAACCGCGCGAGCCATTACTGACGCCTCTGGGGCCACCGCGCACTGCTGTGTGAGCTTCATAGCAGCTCACTCCCTGCTCGGCTCACTACCTGCTAGGCTTCTCCCCTGCACCGGTGCTACAGGCTTTGGGGCCAGCCAAAGCTGCGCGGGCAAAGGACCCGTCCACTTTCCCGGCGACTCCAGCAGGCGCCGGACCGGACAGCTGCAGCTCTCCGCACCACCCTCACCACTTTCCTGGTGCACTTCTGCGGGAACAAACCCTGCTGCACCTAGTTTGCGCCGCCGGAGTGGGAGACTATCGAACAGCCACAGACCTTTACAGAGCACACAGTCAGTGATTTATACTAAAAAAACCTTTTGATTTGAGTATATTTTGCAGCCCCCTATTCCACCTAAATTCCGATCTAAACCGAGCACGTGAATTCAAGTGCACTGCGACATCTACTGGCAAGCAACAGTTATTACACCTACTCCAATGGATTATGCCACAGGTGAGTTTTGAGGAAGGGGCAATATGTCAGACAATCTAACCATCCGAGGTTTTGATAGCTTTTTCACTTACACCATGTGTGAGGTTTTCCAAGATACATATGAAGCCCTTCCTACAGGGCTATTTCTAGGATTCACCTTTTTTCTTGTATTCTGTACTTTTTTCATAAAATTATGGTTTGACAATAGGAAGATGATGCAGTCTTTACAGACTGAATCCAAGCTTCTTAGAAAAGAAATTGGAGATCTAAAGAAGAAAATGACTAGCTTAACTAACAATTTTCAGCCAGCTGACATACTTTTAAACACCATTCAAACTGGTGCCAAGCTCCTTAAAGAGGAGGTCATACACCTACAAGACAATACGAACATTTTAAATACCAAAACTCAGTCAAATGAGCTGCGTTTAGAAATGGTCCAGACTGATAACAAACTTTTCAACAAAGAGATTTTACATCTGAAGGAGGATGCTAGGACTTTGCTTAACAGGACTCAGTCAACTGAGATATATTTGGAAAAGGTACAGTCTAATAGTAATTCATTTAGAGAGATTCAGCACTCTGGAGAAGGAAACAGCTGATTTGGCACATAGGACTCAGTCCATGATAATGGATGCTCAAACATTATTTGAGAGAATTTGCACGGTTGAATGTATTAATCAGACTCTGTCAAAGGGATATGACAGATTGATAGAATGTCTCTCCAAGAAGGTACTATACATGCCATGAGGATTATGTCCAAGGATGAGATATTATCTCTAATGGACAGACTTCATATCCTAGAATCCTCAATGAGGGCATTAGAGCAGAATACTGGAGAGGAGATCCAGACCTTGCAGAAGGCAATGGTAAACAGATTTGAGAAGACTAAGGAAATTATTGACTTTGATGACCAGGAGCAAAAGGTAAGAAGGCAAAATTTAACTTTGTCAGTGTGTAAAACTCTCCCAGATAGATTCCCCAGAGTTCTACCTGCCTTCCCAGTAATAACATCAGAAAAGGTAGCCGGCTCCAAATACCCTAAGGTTATCAAGAAATATACATGGGAGCCCATACGTATGAGTGATTTGAAAGAAATTAAACAAGCAATTGTGACTTATGGACTACATTCGTCCTTTGTTAGAGAGATGGTCAAAACCTGGGCTTTCAGTAACAAAGCCACACCTCTCGATTGGGCTCAGTTAATCTCAGCTGTTCTAGAAAGTGAACCACAATTGCACTGGAGATGCCTTTTTAAAGAAGGAGCAAGAATTTTAGAACAGGAAAGAGCGAAATGAACTGAGATTTCCCTAGATCAAATTTTAGGTGACGGACTTTACTCTGATCCTCAGGACCAAGCTCTTTATGATGACCATAACCTGTCCGTATGTGCCACAGCAGCTTTAAAGGCTTGAGAAAGAGTTCAGGAACCAGGACAGAGTGGAATCATATCTTAGGGTTAAACAGGGTCAGAGAGAACCCTTTAGTGACTTTTTGCAAAGACTAACTAGGGCTGTACAAATAGGGATAACTGACCCAGAAGCATATAATTGAATCTTTACCTTATGAGAATACCAACATAGAGTGCAAAAGGATCCTGGGGCCTTTAAAGATCAGATCAGCACCCTTGGATGAATGGGTCTTGCATACAATGAATGTCGAGACATTCGATTATGGTACTGAAGCGTGGGTAGGAGAAGCAGTTTCCAATGGTAAGAGAAGACTTCAAAATACCAAGTGTTTTAATTGTGGTAAAATGGGACATATGAGAAGGGATTGTAGACAACGGATTTCTAGGAATGATGCCTCTTCTGGAAATAACAGGAATAGGAGGACTCAGCCTTCAGGTTTATGTAGAAGGTGTGGCAAAGGCCGGCATTGACCAATGAATGTAGGTCAACAAGAGATAGACAAGGCAACCCGATACCATCAGGAAACACCGTGGGGGGCCTCTCGCAGGCCCCCATGATGAATGTGGTCCAGTCATTCCCGGTTACTGTGGAGAATGTGTCTCATCAGGAAAACTGGAAGGTCCCATGCCTACTGTCAAAAGCAATAATGGTCTGAATGATGAGATAAATGTAGAGAATGAGTCAAGAAATCTGGTGGGACAGAGGAAACGTATATTCTGGCAGACTTCTATAAATGAACAAAGACCAAAGCTAAAAGTGTGTATAAATGGCACTTTTACTGAAGGCTTATTAGACACGGGTGCAGATGTAAGTATCATTACTCCAAAATCCTGGCATCCGAATTGGCCTCTTCAGGAGGTAGATGTTCAGTTCATGGGAATTGGAACCTTATCTCAAGTAAGACAAAGCAAGAGATGGGTTAAATGCATTGGACCAGAAGGGCAAATAGGAAAACTAAGGCCCTATGTAGCCAATATCGCAGTGAATTTATGGGGTCGTGACCTATTGCAGCAATGGAATACCCAGATTAACATTCCTGCTGCCCCTAAAGCTTGTATTTCTAAGGAAAATATTAGAAGATATTACAGATGACGAACACCAGCCATTCGGTACAAGAACACAAAGCAATTGATAACCCTTGAGATGTACCAACAGCCCTGCCTTTAACATTGACTGAGAAGCCAATATGGGTCAAGCAATGGCCTTTGGCTGAGGAAAAGTTGCAGGCTTTAGAACAGCTGGTACAAGAGCTCACCATATAGAAGAATCTACCAGCCCTTGGAATTCTCCTATATTTGTTGTTAAGAAAAAATCTGGAAAATGGAGAATGGTGACAGATCTTAGAGCTATCAACAAGGCTATTCAACCTATGGGCCCTCTGCAATCTGGAATTCCTCTGCCCTCTCTGTTACCAAAGGGATGGCCTCTCATATTTATTGATTTAAAGGATTGTTTCTTCACTATACCTTTACAAGAAAAAGATAGAGAAAAGTTTGCCGTCACAGTGCCTACTTATAATAATTCTCAGTCTACTAGGAGGTACCAGTGGACTGTCCTCCCATAGGGAATGCTCAATTGCCCCACCCTGTGTTAATATTTTGTAAGTCAACCACTGGAAATAATGCGTAAACGATTTCCTAAGTCTATAATCTACCATTACATGGATGATATTTTGCTATCTGATTCAAACATATATACCTTAGAAAGACTGTTTAAAGAAGTAAAGATAGTTTTACCTAAATGGGGATTGCAGATTGCTCCTGAAAAAATACAGAGAGGAGATTCTGTCAATTATCTATGTTATAAAATAGGTTTACAAAAAATTAAGACACAAAAGGCACAAATTAGGAGAAATTGGTTATGTACTCTTAATGACTTTCAAAGATTGTTAGGAGACATCTCCAGCCTACGACCGGCTGTTGGGATAACACCTGATCTAATAATTCATTTAAACAAAACCTTAGATGGTGATAAAGACTTGAATAGTCCCAGAGAATTGACAGCTGAAGCAGAAAAAGAACTGACAATGATCGAAGAAAAATTACAGGAGGCACATGTGGATAGGGTGAATCCAGAGCTTAGTTGTATTCTTGTCATATTGCCTTCCAGAATTTCTCCTACAGGAATTTTAATGCAGAGAGATGATATTATCTTAGAATGGATCTTTTTGCCACATAAACCAAGTAAAAAATTAAAAACTTATGTGGAAAAGGTCTCTAAATTAATTATAAAAGGGAAATTGAGACTTTATCAACTAGCAGGCATAGACCCAGCAGAAATTATAGTGCCTTTGACTACTGATGAGATATGAAAGTTATGGGAAGACAATGAACCATGGCAAAGAGCTTGTGCTAATTTTTTGGGAGAAATTAATAGTAACTATCCCAAAAGCAATAGGCTTAACCTTATAAAGAAAACTTCTTGGATTCTTCCTCAAATTGTACGTGATGCTCCGATAACTGGAGCCCACACATTTTATACTGATGCAAATAAATCAGGGAAGGCAGGTTACAAATCAGACAAATTGAGTAAGGTGGAACAAAGCCCTTATAATTCTGACCAGAAGGCAGAATTATATGCCATTCTCATGGTGCTAAGGGATTTTAAAGAACCTCTTAATATAGTTACTCACAATATGCAGAAAGAGTTATCTTGCATATTCCGCTGAATTTATACCAGATGATACAGAACTGACTTCATTGTTTATCCAGGTACAAGACATGATCAGGAACAGGCTTTGCCCTATGTACATAACACACATCCGATCCCATACAGGTCTGACAGGTCCTCTAGCACAAGGTAATGCAGAAATTGATCAATTATTGATTGGAAGTGTGCTACAGGCCTCTGAATTTCATAAAAAACACCATGTCAATAGCAAAGGTTTGAAAAAAGAATTTTCTATAACATGGCAAGAAGCTAAGGAGATTATAAAGAGATGCCCTACTTGCTCTTTCAAAATAAAACAGTAATAAAACATAGAGAATGCACTTCCATTGACACTTATTCAGGTTTTTAATGGGCAACTGCTTTAAGCTCAGAAAAGGCTGATTCAGTAATCACACATTTATTAGAAGTCATGGCCATCATGGGTATACCTGCACAAATAAAGGCGGATAATGGTCCAGCTTATGTCTCTAGGAAAATGAAACAGTTTTTTGCTTATTATAATATTAAGCATGTTACAGGTATACCTCACAATCCTACAGGTCAAGCAGTTATAGAAAGATCAAATCGAACTATAAAGGATATGTTAAACAAGCAGAAAGGGGTGGAAAATGCCCCCAGAAATAGATTACATAATGCTTTATTAACCTTAAATTTTCTTAACATTAATGAGAAAGGGACAACGGCAGCAGAAAGACATTGGATAATGGAAAAGCCTGATGAATTAAATCAACCAGTTTATTTCAAGGATGTGCTGACCTCGCAATGGAAGCCAGGAGATGTGCTGTGTTGGGGAAGGGGTTTTGCTCTTGTTTCCACAGAAGAAAAATTGTAGATACCATCGAAATTAATAAAGGTTCGGTTTGAAGAGGAGAAACCTCTTGGAAAGGAGAAATGACAGCTCATCCACAATGATGACAATCATACAGGTAGTAAGAAAAGGCCTATAGGATGGGGGCAGGGTTCTGTTCTTATCTCAGCAGGACAACACTCATCTTCAAAAAATTCAAGGGACTCTGAATGTTTGAATACTGACAGATGGAAACAATTTACAACCCAATAAGGATCAGCAAGAAAATCAAATAGGTTCCGTAAGTGAAAATATTCATAACATATTAGAGACACATGAATGTACTTATATTTATAAATACATGGAGCTGGTTTTGGAGTTGGACTCTGGCTCAGTCCCTCTCTAATTCCAAGCCTGTTGTTAAGAGAAAACCCAGAGTTTCTGTCTCATGTCAAGAGCCATGATATGGGACAGAAGGAAAAAATAATTTATAACACTTCTTTGCCTTTCTTCATACCTATTTCTGTCTTTATTATACCTTTCATTGAATATCTATGTATGTCTACATAAATAAGGCTTAAGTTTTCCATAATAAACGATAAATTTTCCTGCAGTAATCTTTGAAGTTTCCAGGAAGAAGATGGGGCCCCACAACAACAACTCTACCTGGTTACAATGACGTCATGATGCTGATAGCACTACTACAAGACCTGTTTGGATACCAGCTACACAGGATGGTTCCAACTTGGTTAGCTGACATGGTGCACTTCTTTTACAACATTCTGGCCAGACCTCCGCAAAATACTCAGAGACTATTTGCAATTCTACCAGGCCAAATATTAATCTGGTAATTTAACCATCATTTACAGGATCCCCTAGAAAGAACGTCACCCCCATGACAGCTGGAAGTAACTTTAGAGGCCGAAGTCCCCTCTCCCAGCAAAGTTTGCCCTCAGGCTTAGGGACATCATTTAGGGGTTGATTATAATTGGTATACGGTTGAGGGTTGGGGGAGGAATTTTATAGGCTCAGGGATCTTTAAAAACAAAAAAAGAAAAAAAAAAGATACTTGGATGATAGGATAATAGATTGTTATTTGTGAGTTATTGTTTTTAGACAATTATATTGGTATAGATTTTTGTATATTGATACAAAGTTAAATTATATTTAATATTGTATGCATGTATGCTTCTACCTGTTTAAAATATTGTTTATGTACTGATATATACATATATATTTACCATACCACAATGTACATTACTACCTCCGATTAAGATACTTATACATTGTTTATATTTGAAGGTCATTGTCCTCATTTATTAACAGTTGTTTATTGTCTTAGTCTTTAAGTTAGATAGGTATTGAGAATAATCAATAGTCATCTATGTTTGTTATATTTATAATTAGACTAATCAGGTTTTTTAGATACATAGAGATTATATTCAGTATAGATAGATAATCTTCAACCTCTTCAAGGAGTTATAGAAAATGGCCTTTAGAGTTTCGTTGTTTCGTGGCAGTGAGACCAATCTATTCCCGAGAGAATGTTGAGCACTAGAGATACTCCACCTGGAGCCTTTCTTCTTGACAGAACTGGCCTTTGGGCAAAGAAATGCCCATACCTCAACCACTGACAGAGATAGAGAGTATCCGTAAATGGATAAAACAGGACTGTCATATCCTGCCAAGACAGGGTAAGATAGTTTTGAAAAGCTTCTTGCCTTTGAAAATGATATGTCAGTTACTTTAGGCCTTAGCCAAAGTTGGTTGCTTCAACATTGCAAATGAGACTTTGGGTGATTGCCCAGGTAGTCAGTTGTCTCTGTCATTTGTTGCACATTTTGGAAGTTTCTCGATTACACTTCCTGTCCACTCAAGTAATATTATATCCCTTTTCAGATCTTTGATGTAGTTGAAGATTAGATAATTGCAGTTACCTTCCTCACAATTTAACCAAGCTTAATTTCAATGCAATAGTTAGACTCCTTAAAATAGAATGTTTAGTAAAACTTTTGTTATGCGTTCCTTGCTTAATATTGTTTATTGTTTGTAATTTTATATTTGGTATCTGTTCCTATTGTATATAGCTGTGTTGGATTTGGATCGATCTTGTTTAGACAAAAGGGGGATATGATGGGGAAAATTATCAACCAATCACATCTAGCTGGGGTGTGGCTACCTGAACCCCCAGGCAGATAAACGGAAAGAACACAGGTGCACGCTCTCTCGCTCTCCATGCAGTGTTTTCAGGTCAGATAGGACTTCAGAGCTCCCACCCTTGTAGCGTGAGTCTCCCCTCTTTTCAATCATTAAAAATACCTGTTCTTCTTGAGCTGGCTTGATTATTTATTCTGCCGACCTAATTCTTCTACACCAAATGGTAGGAAAGATTTCCATTTGTAGCAACTCAACCCCCATGAATTACCTCCAAAAATAATTTATCTCCTAATATTACCCAAATGTTTAGATCTGAATGTACAAATCTTGAGGTCAAGTCATTCAGACTGCTTTCGACCACTGCCCATGAAAAGATGATCTAATATCATTATATACAAACATAAACTTAGTAAAAAGTTCTAATTTTACATGACATCAACAAATTTAAGGTTCTGCTTATATTCCTCATGTTCAGTGTAACTCACCCAAGAAAGGAAGAGGGCTGAAGAGAGCCCCAAACAAAGCCTCCTGACCACATCAGGAATTCCTTGGGACATGGGATTTCAATAAAGACGTCTAGCACTTTGTCTAGCCCAGTGCAGAATATAAAACACCCTTTCAATTCTCCACAATGCTTTAACAAGATAACAACACCTCTTTTGCTAGGTGGCTGAGCATTTCTGGGAGGCACCTAGCACCTTGCATAACTCAGTGTCTGCATAACTTCCTTCTGAGAAATTAAATTCTTTTCCTCTCTATATAAGGATCAAACCAGAGTCCACTGGAAGTATGATCGTAACCAGATTACAAAATTCACAGTTACCACAATGGCCCCCACACCTCACATGCTCACCTTCTCTTGCATTGGGCAGCTCACTGCATTGGACTCTAGTTGTGTCCTCCAGATCTGCTACCTTTCATGGTGGCAGTTACACAGCCTGCCCTGGCCCTACTTTGTGCCCTAAGACTGAGCACAAAAGTGTTCGTTAAATGTGGTGCATGTAAACACACTTGCAGGGCCCCTGCTGTATGTGAATACCTTGAGATATTGAGAACTTTTCTCCTCATGTGGCCTGTGACTGAGGAAGAATCCCAAAGGTACTATGGCCTAAATTTGTGTCCCTTCTCCCTTCATATACTGAAGCTCTATGCTCTAATGAAGTGGCACTTGGAAGTCATTAGGCAGTCTTGGCAGACCTCCCACATGAGGTCAGTGTCCTCAGTAGAGGCATTCTCCCCAGGCACCTCCTTCCTTTCTCTGTTGGGTGAGGACACAGCAAGGAGCCATTTGTTTACAAACCAAAGAAGACCTCACTAGGACTTGATCTTGGGCATCAAATCGGCCTCTAGAACTATGAGAAATGTGTGGCTTATGTTACCCAATCTGCAGTGGTTTGTAAGAGCAGCCTAAGCTAAGATAAACGACCAGTCCAGTCAGACGCACATGCTTCTTAGCAGAACTGAGTTTCAGTTTCAGACATCAGCAAATATAGGAAGCTGAGCCCTTCATTCCCAGGACATGGGCCTCAGGCCCTCTAGGGAGCACGGATACAGCTAACTTACTCACCAAAGGTGTCCTAGAGCCACTCTAAAATGCAAGCTACAACCCTGAAAAAAAAAAAGTTTCTTCTAACGAAGGCCTAGTATTGCTAAGAATGTAGCCCTGGACTTCATACCACCTCCTTTTGACATGAGCACAGAAAATAACAAGCTGGATGCCTATCTATGGCTTCAACGGGCCCTCTTGCCCCCTTAGGCTGTTTGATGTACTTATGACGGCTATCCAGGTTCCCTGAACAGCCTCACTGGTGTTTAACCTTCAACAGAACACATAAGGCGATGTATGCTCAGATGGCTGCCCTCCTAGTTGACTGTTAGCAGGACTTCTTGTTAGGTTACCCCTCAGATTTATATGCTGTCAAATGCTGTGACAACCTTGGCAATGTGGCAAGTTGAACCCTGACCCACTCACCAGAGATTAGAATGGGAGACTAGCATTGCAAACAGAGTTGGGGACCTCTCGCCCCATCAGGAGCCACATTAGCACAGGGGCATGTGGGAGTCCTGGTAGGTCGTGAGGGCCCAATCACACATAGACACATTATCCCAAAGATGCTCTAAGATGCCTGGTGGGGCTCAAGGAGGGCAGGAGTGGACACCCAGCCTATAGTTTACCAGTAAGTGGCAGGACCCTATGAGTCTCTCCCCCATCTATTTTTGTCTTGTTAGTTTCTACCATCTTTCTCTTGGCTCTTTGGGATGCCAGTGTAGAGGACAGTCTTCTGTGATGGGGCTACGGACATATGACCTTTGTTCTAGATTTTATGGCTGTATAGACTGCCGCCGCAGGCTACATACCTTCCAAGATAGCCCCCACTTGACCTTTTGCCAGCCTGGTGACAGCTGTAAGAACTGACAAAGGCTATACTGGGACATTCTCCTTTAAGTGTGACTATCCCTCAGCCTGCTTTCTTCACTTCCCTCTACTGTATTGTCTCAAGACAGTTTTAGTTGCCCTGCAAGACTAGCTCCTGCTTCCCACTTAGTATCAAGTCCTAGACACAATCACAGTTTCCTAGAACCTGTCCATACTCATGAAAGACATCTTCACAGAATTCTACTTTATGACCTAGGAAAACAATCCCAATTAGAGCAATCTTGCTAAACTCAGACTCTTTCAAAGTCCCTAATGGGATTTTTGTCTGGAAAGGTTTTTCACTATGATCACCCTAGAGCTATCTAAAAATTCCCAGGTGAGTCTCTAGACACAGAATGGGTGGAGACTGTCAACACTCCCTTTTCTGTTAACTTGCATTTCTGCTCTTTGAACCACAGTGTTTAATTTGTTATCCTAGAGCCTGCCTCACCCCTAAGATGTGGGTCTGGCCAGCCTGCTGCAACCACTGCAGACTTCTTAGCCTAAATCTCAGCTCTTCAGGTGGAAAATGAAGCACCATCCTGGCAATTATCCCTAAAGTACTTGCTATGGTTTGACCCACAATACCTGCTATGGTCTGAAGGTGCCCAAAATTCATATTAAAACCTAATCCCCAATGTGGCAGTATTAAGAGGTGGTGTCTTGGAATGAGTAAGTTGTGACGACTCTATTCACATGAATGATTTAGTGCCATTTAAACTCTTGTCTCTTCCTTCTGAAGAGACCAGTGTCCTTCCCTCCTAGGATACAGCAACCTGGTTACATCTTGGAAGCTGAGTAGAATTCTCACCAGAAACCAATACTTGCCTTTTTTTTTTTTTTTTTTTTTTTGGTGAAGGTGGGGATGGAACCCAGGGCCTGGTACATTGAGACAAGTGCCTTTATTAGTGAGCCCAACACTGCTGTCTTAACTTAGTCTTCCAGACTCCAGGTCATGAGAAAGGCAAGGAATATAGAATCTTGCCATAACAGCACAATCAGGGTCTGGCCTCAGTGCTTGATGTACCAAAGCTGCTACTAACCATGATGGTGGCAATGTGAAAAAGGGACAGTTTAAATCTCAGCAGATATGTCAAGATGTCTTTACTGCAATAAAATACTCTGCTTGTACTACAACTACACCCCCAAACTCCTCAACCTGGCTCTCCCATCTCTGGGCTGCCTCTACAGATGGAACCTCGAGGGTTCTGAAAAGTCAAATGTCATCAGGCTCACCCAAGTAAGTAAGGTGCCCCACGGCACCTTATTTGCAATCTAGGTTGTTCCGGACTTAGAGACAAGAATGAGATGTAAACATTTTTACTTTTAACCAATCATCCATAAGCTGGCCAAGATTTTAGCTAATTCAAGATTTAAGTTTAAGAAGTCCATAAGAAACTGTTAAACCTGCACAAACCCACAGCCTTCAACCTCTGCATCTCCACATGTACACACCTCCATAAGTGTACACCTGTGTATCCTTGCCCCTCCCATGCACACAGGAACATGCAAGCTATACTGATACCCCCCCCACATACACAAAAGGAAACCCTTTGTCAAACACAGTTTTCCTTTACAAACATGGACAGCAACTATGACCTTAGGACACAATTTTAATAATAATTCTGTGAATTCTAATAACAAAATTACAATATGCATTATTACCAGCTCATACAGTACTTGTGTGTGTTGGTGTGCAGGTGCACTATAATAATTCTGTGAAGACACCAGCTTTTCACAAGACTCCTTAGGCTGTGTTCTGCGTGAACCAGGAAAGGGTCAAGACATTACCTGTTCCAGGATGGAAACTGCTGTGTATCCCATAGGAAAGGGGACAGTAGAGGAAAAGTAACAGCAGCACCCACATGCCTCAGGCCTGCCAACTCCTACTGTCTCTTCTTTCCACAACATAGCACAGCAGCAGCGCCAACAAAGAATATTCCTGGTGTGTCAGACACCACAGTTCTAACACCATCTCCTTGCGATCACAATCCTATCCTTTGTCTGGTATAAATCCTGCCTCTGTAAGTGACAATTTCATTTTATTTTTATTTTTTTGAGACAGGGTCTCTCCATACAACTCTGGCTGTCTTGGAACTCATTTTATAGACCAGGTTGGCCTTAAACTCTGAGATCTACCTGCCTCTTCCTCCAGAGTCCTCGGATTAAAGGCATACCTGACTGATACTCATATGTTAAAATCATTTTAAAGAAGTATTTCCATTTAACAGGCTACTTTATATCCATCCCCAAAGAGCCTCTGTCTGGGCAAGCTTTGCTTTGTTACAGGGTACAAAGCCAGCTCCCATGGAAGGTGATTTACCTTTTACAAGCAACTTGTCTCTCACAGAGACCCGTCGAGTAGAGTCAGATGTGGAGGCTGATGTCCGGGATCCTTTGAGACCATCATCCCGCTTCAGCTTGCTTGCCAGCGTTAGCATTACTGCCACCTTTCTTCTGGAAGACAGGCAAGAGTAGGGCTAAGTAAGGACCATGTCTTCAGACAACAACTAGACAGGAGAGATACACAGGGGTTTATTTTCTCTAAAATGTGCAGAAAATTTCTACATATATTAACAAAACTGGATTCCTTCACAATAAATCTGAATAAGCCATGTGATTCTTTTGTAAGTTTAGGGAAGCCACAAGTTTCATACTCACTAGGCACAGAGTTCAATCACAATCTAGCCCCACCCACCTCCAAGCTTCCCAACCGGCACTCATTCACTAACCCCACTGTGTCAAATGAAGTAACTGTCCCTGCAGCAATGGGATCCAGGTGTAGCCTAGGAGTAGAAGTCTCTAGGGCAGAAGTGACACCTGATGCTTTGCTTTCCTTCTCCCTTAGAGGGAAGTGTACACAGCCTTCAAAGGACTGTTGCATTTACTGATTTGCTGATTTGCAATGTCAACATCAAGAGAAAATTGTAATACCCCAAACTGGACTGTCTTCAGTGGCTACTTCCAGCCCCTGTGACTTTCAGGTTCTTTTGCTGCAAACTCCCTGGGAAGGACAGCAAAATCCAAAGGCAGGTGAGGTAATGCTCCCGACTGCCTGCATAAACGATGAAAGAACTGCCACCCACTCCTTAAGCCTTCAATTGTTTATTCTAAAAGCAGCACTGGAGCAACAGAATTGTTGGGCAGAAAGTATAGGCACTTCCTATGCACTCCTCTCCCCATTTCCACGATCAGCATTCCCCTATAAGAGGCTTTACGTGTTCTAACGGATGAACCTGTGTGAAGGCATCACCCAGAGTACAATTCACACTAAGATGTCAGCAATTCCTACCTACAGAGTTTGCCTTCTGTTTCTATCACACACTTCCATCAGTCAGAATTCCTCATACTTGACACCCTCAGAGAGGGACTCTAGCAAGAGTAAGTAAACAGTTCAATTTGCATTAACTTCCTTTCTTATTTTAAAATTACTTCTTTTCAATACTGGTTTGATAATTTTTCTATCAAAAAGGATCTAAAATTTTCCAGATGAAAAGCTTTATCTGAGGGGATCAAACTTGAGGCTAAGACCCTGAAAACAAGGATATTCGTCTCTTCTCTGGTATTTCAAAAAAAAACCTCAAACCCAGGTCTTTTGCCTAGTTTCTTTCTCATGCCATCTTCTGTGTATCCCTAGTGATGGTCAGATTGCATTTTGTATCACATATCACAAAAACAAGACAGTGAATACGATCTTCCAAACTGTACATGGCCCTGCAATATTGAGGACTGGTCACACTGGGTACAGGAGCACATACCTGTAACAACACTAATTGGGAGGCTGAGGCAGGAAAATTGTCAGTTGGAGGTTAGCCTGGGCTACAAAGGGAGATTATGTACCAACACACAAAATAAATAAAAATACTAAAGCAAAACAAAAAGTAGTATTTGTCTAAAGGCACCAAACAATTCTTGTATTGCATGTTAGTATGCATAAACTCATAGCATTGAAATCTGGGAAAGATTCCTAACACATCTCACTCATTCTCGTTCTCCCCCCACACACAAACACATGCATACACACAGGTGCATGCCCACATGGACCCTGGAACAACAGGTGTGGAGGGTGAGTATCCAAGTCACTAAGCTACAAGAAGCACTCACCACAGTAACCTCCAGAAGACGTGTTAAATGTGGTCATGGTGTCGGGTTTACACATTGATCAATCATGAAGTGAACGGGCAGTTCAGTCATACCTCAATAGAATTGGTGGACATCTGAAAGCACATAACACCTGTTTCTTCAGCCCCACTATACAGTGCCTTCTCCTCAGGGTTATCTACATGAAGAAATGAGCCTACTATGAACACAGACATCTTCAAGTTTTTACTTCAGGCATAGAGCTATGGTTCAACTGCTAAGTCACTTCCCCTAGGGAGGCTTCATTCAGCCCACAAGCTACCAAAGAGCTGAACATAGCAATGCTTTGCTGCCTTGGCCCCCAATTGGAATGATCTTGTCAGGAATTTCTCAAACAGGGTCATGAGGTAGTGTTTGCCACCCTGGCCAAATCCAAGTCTACCACTATGTGAAGCACAATTAATAATAACTCAAAAGAAAGAAACTAGGGTTCAACCTGAAAACCAGAAAAGCAAAGCAGCCAGCCACTGACTCTTACTTCAGCCTTAGTCAGAAAATGGAGATCCTACCTCCAGGAATCTCAGAATGAGACAGAGCCTGAGAGCTATCGCCTCCCGTTTTATAACCCTCTCTAGTTCTGGGATTAAAGACGTGCGCCACTATCGCCTGGTTTCTATGGCAAACTAGTGTGGCTACTGGGATTAAAGGTGTGTGTTATTGCTGCCTGATCTGTAAGGCTGGCCAGTGTGGCTGTTTTATTTTTCTGATCCTCAGGCAAGTCTTATTTATTAAAAGATACCTTTTGTCTAAATAAAAACTAATAAAAACTCAGAGACAGAAATTGGGGTTCAACCTGAAGGTCAGAAAAGCAAAACAGCCACCCACTGGCTCTAACCTCAACTTCAGTCCGAAATGGCGATCCTGCCTCCAGAAATCTCAGAATGAGACTGTGTCTGTGAGCTGTCTCCTCCCATCTTATACTTCTCTCTAGGGCTGGGATTAAAGGCGTGCACCACTGGGATTAAAGGAATGCACCGCCCGGTTTCTATGACAACTAGTGTGGCTGCTGGGATTAAAGGTGTATGTTACCTCTGCCTGGTCTGTAAGGCAGACCAGTGGGGCTGTTTCACTCTCTGATCTTCAGGCAAGCTTTATTTATTAAAATACAAGTGAAATATCACTACAGCTATGTGCTCAGCCCTTGGGACATCAGGGGTGCCTGGCAATGTCAAGATTATAGGCCTACCTACCACTGGGGGTCAGGGAGGGGTGCGGAATGCACCACACGTGGATCAGCAGATCTTCACCTTCGGTGTCAGTAAGGCAAACGGTGAAAAGCGAAAACTAAAAGCAGTGATTAATAGCTTAGTAGGCAGTCCCCTAGTGGTCACAAGAGACTTCATGGAAAATGAAGCCACCCCTCACGGAGGAGCTGCACTGCTCAGAGACCTGGCAAGAGTCAGGCCTTCCGCACCCGTGGCTACTGTGCTTGATGCTTTCACACCCCTCTCCTACACTGAGGCCTTCTCTGGTGTAGAGGATGGGTATGCTCTGCTCTGCAAGGTGCAGATTCTAGTTTGTAATCCTCAGCCAGCTGTAGACTTATAATAAAACATGTGCCAAGGCCGTGCAGGGTAGGAAACACAGCATGCTTTCTAATAGTCTAAGGCACGGAAGACAAGAGCAGCCACCAATTCTTCTATCATCTGTATCACTCTCACATGCCACAGGGAGAAAAACCAGGCTCAATTCAGAAATCTTCCCATAATCAGAAAGTTAAAGGCCACACAAACAAACAAAAATAATCACTCGAACTATCCTAAAGGCTGGCAGACTACCTGCAGTGGCCTCGGAATTCTTTCTCTCCTCAGTACGTCCCACCTCTGAGTAAAACCCGAGTTTTACCCAAACTTCCCGTTTCTCGAAAATCCCACTGTGACTAAGGCAGTATTCTGGGAACAGACCAGCTATTCTGAACAGCGTGCTCAGTCTGTAAACTCCACAAGCTGTAATGGGCCCGGTTAGTTCCTCCTCTGGGTGGGACCGACTTTCAGGCTCTCCACCAAAGAAGACTCCAGCCTGTTATTTACCAGTCTCATCAAGTCCTGTTTACTCAGCATTCCCATGTGCTCTGGGGAAACTGGGCCCCTGTCACCTGCGCGGGGCCCGTCAGCTCAAGGTGAGACTAACTCCTCACAGACCGTTCCAATCCAAGTCCCAATGCAGGCATTTAAGTGAGAACTACAGGTCACTAGGACACTTATTTAACCTCCCCAGCCTAAGGACAGACGAGGACATCAAAAAGTCTACACCCCAGTACCGTACAGCATGGCCCAAGGGTCTCTCGCCTACCAGGTTTATTGACTGAGTACCTCTGGAGCCCATCTCGGATTTCGGGTACCGAATGCCAGGCAGTTCCGCCCAGGTGAGGTTCCTGAAGCTCCCCCATCACTATTAGCGCTCTTCACCGAGTCTCTCTCCCACTGTCGAGCTCCTGCCCCACCAGCTAGGAAGCCCGGGCAGCAGGCCCACCAGCCGCCACCCTGCTCATTTCTGGAACCTCTGCTTAACCTGACAACCAGGTCTTGGGATGCCCTCCTTCCCTTCACCATCTAGCCCTACCAAGGTACTCACGGAGAGCCGATCTCTACCTACAGGCCAAGCTCCCATCAGCGAAGCCCTCTCTGGCCACTCCGACCCACCGGCAGCGCCGATGGGCGGGTCCAGTGCCCACCCGAGACGGAGGAAACTGAGCCCGCCAGAGAAAAGGCCACACCCGAGACAGCACGCCGCGGAACCGGGTCAAGGACTGAACCCGACCAGGCGGGACCGGCCGCCCCTCCTCCCCGCTGCCGCGGTCGCTAGCCGCGTCCGCCTCCCTCTGGAAGCAGCGGCCTGACCGCGGCGGCCTCGGGCTCCCGGTGGGCCCGAGTTCGGCACTGTGACCTTGCCGGCGGCGGCACGGGGTCCGCCTCGGCCCGGCCCGCAGAGCCGCGGGGACTCGCTGCCCGCCCAGAGCTTCCCATCAGTCGCCGACCTCGCGGCCCCCGCCTGGCAAGAGGAGCCGCGGTGGCAGCTCTGCCCGCGCGACCGGCTCACCTGAGCACCGCGAGTCAGGCGAGGCGGGCCGGCATCCAACACCATGCCCGACGAGCGGTGGCAGCAAGAAGCTCCAGCCCTCTAGCCGCACCGGCTCCCGGCGGCGGGACCGGAAGTGGCGGGGCGGGGCCTGCACCGTGACCGCAGCGGGCTCTTTAAGAAAAAAAAATTCAAAGCGGCGGAGAACTTTATTGGCAGCCCCACGCGCAGACAGTCGAGCGCGCGGGCCAGACTGGGCGGCCGTCGCTCATTGGCGAAGTGCACGACCTGAGGGCGGGCCAAGAGAGAGAGCTCCAAGCTCTTCCCTGATTGGTCACAGTGCCCGTGTCTGCGTCCCAGAGTCCGGCGCGCGGCCTTCCGGATTGTTTCCATTCATTTGGGCACTTGAGGGCTAGAAGTACTAGTGAGCTGTGCCTATGCCCTGCACCGTGACGGAATGTAAATGGTCCGACCTGCCTGCTGCATGCACTAGGGCTTTCGGGTAGTTAGAGGTGTAGATTACACCACGTGGCCAATGGACTTGGCACTCTTTCTGCTCCTAATTTTTTTAATGTCTCTTATTTGGTGCTGTAAAAATATTCTTCAGCCCGGTTTAAATCTCAGTCCTCTAGGACAGAGAAAGGCCTGGTCTACATAGTGAGTTCCAGGACAGCCTACCCCAATCAAACAAAAATCTGCTCCAGACCCCTGGATATAGGGCAATAGGTAGGGCAAAAGTTACAATATAGGTAACTTGCTTTTAGCAGGAAGTGGTGGCACATACCTTTAATCCCTGCGCTCAGGTAGAGGTAGGCGATGTAATGATTCCTGCGCATGAGGGACCAAGCCACGGGTGGGTTCAAACCACGGCCAGTGAGAGCCCAGGCGATTCTGCGTGCAAGAGACCTTGGATGTTGGGAGCCAGAGGCCTCACGGTGGGCGAGGGACAGACAAATATGCCCTGCAGAGAGAGCTTAAGTGAGTTTATTGAGAGAAGAGTAAAGGGAAGAAAAGAGAGACAGAGACCTCCTTGCCTCTTCAGAAGAACAGAGGGAAGAAAGCGCGAATGGGTGGAGCTTGTTGATAAGTATTTTTTCCTTGGCCGAAAACCCTCTCTGCCAATGCAATAATCCCAATCAGACCAAATTAGAAGATGCCCAGGTTTAATGGGTGCCAGCACTCCCGGATGCCCCCACCCCAAAATATGGAGAGTTAAACAGAGAACCGAAAGACCACAGGAAGTCGGAAGACCATGTATTCATTCTATGGGGGGGGGAGGCAGTTTAAATAGCCTGTGGGAGTGGTCTTGACCCTCCCTGGGGAGGGGTCACTGTTTGGCGTGCTTTCTTGGAGGTGGAGTCTGCACTGTGGCCACTCCCAGGGGAGGGGGCTTGGAATGGAATTTTCCACATAACATTCAGAAAAAACGGATGCCAGGGGTCTGGGGTGAAGTCCCCCAATTAAACATTGACTTTTTGGATAAGGATGTTAGGAGCTGAGTTGACACTTTTAACCAAATATTTCAGACTCTTTTTGGATAAGTCTGGCTACTTCCTGCAGACATGGAGCAAAGTGGGAGAGGGGAGCTGGGAGTTGGTGGGCTCACACTCAGTAAGAGGTGTGGCTGGAGAGGCATTCAGTTTACTGTCATCCTGCAGAACTCAGGCAGCTGTTCCTTGAGGGAGATGAGAAGGCAGGTGGCTAGGAGAAAAAAATATATTGTTATTATTGGCCCTATGAATAGGGCTAGTCATGAGAAGGGTCATAGAAAGAAAGAATGGGACATAGAAGTGCCCTGGTTGTACAGGTGAGACTCAGGTGAATAAGTGAGACAAGAGCAGATGTGCCCTTTTAAAACCAGATTTTAGGGCTGGAGAGATGGCTCAGTGGTTAAGAGCACTGGCTGCTCTTCTAGATGCCCTGAGTTAAATTCCCAGCAACCATATGGTAGATCTCACAACCATCTGTAATAAGATCTAGTGCCCTCTTCTGTCATGAAGGCACACATGCAGGCAGAACACTGTATGTAATAAATAAATCTTTTAAAAAAAAAGAAAACCAGATTTTAGTTGGTAGGTGTCCTTGCACCAGGAGAGTTGGTACCAGTGGTGAAGTCCTAGGAACTGGTGCAGGTGTTGGCATTGTCTGGAGGGCCCTTTGTAAGTTGGTTTTGGCCCAGACAGCAGGAGTGACCTGTAAAATATGCTTGAAAATGAGTGAGGTTAAAATAGACTCTGGAGACTATTAGTTTTCACCAGACCAGATTTCTTGAGAAAGCAGCAGAACTCTTTTAGGAACCTGTAGGTATCTGTAAGACAACTAGAACAGGAACATTTTAGAAGACAAGTTAAAGGGAATTGGGAACTCTGGATCTTTTAAGATACACCTGAAACCTGTTAATCCTGGACTATGAAGCCTGTGAACGAGGCACACGGGTCTGTGTTTTAGCAGGAAACTTACCAAATGAAGTAATGAGCTACCAGTATTAAGTCATCAAATGCCATTCGACAGATCTAAAAGGGATAAATGAGCAGAAATGAGACAGCTTTTTTTTTTTTTAGCTACGCAGGCAATTCCAAGTCTCTCCTTAGTCCTTGGAGAACATCAGTCTTAGAAAGCAGTGCTTGCCGTTAGCTGCTGAGTATGAGAGGGCCGCAGATTTTCCTGGTGGTGGGGAGGATTTAGTCTACTTGTCTTGGCAGGATGAGATGATTGATCAGGAAGCTGAAGAGGTGGAAGGCCACTCTTTGCTTTTTTGGGGGTGGCTTTGCCATACCCAAAGGCAAGTCTTGAGGCATGTTGTAATCACGCATCTTCTTGGAGGAGCTATAGTTTGCTGCAGGAGCTGGCATGTCTCTGTGTTTAAAGCTCTTTTGTTAAATGCCATACTCTCAGATCTGTAAAGGCACTTCAGAATTCAGTACCATTACCTGTTAGTTATATTTAAACTAGACATATAAGTTAAATTTAGACATGTATTTTACCCAATTAGTTACAGCTTACCAAGGCTAGTAAATGTAAGAAGATTAAAAGGTATATTTTAATAAGTCAAAGAATACTAGCACACATGGGTACTTTTACTCAAGGTGGCGGTGAGGTCAAAATGGTAAATACCCACGTGTTTGTATTTTTCCAGGGCTGTTGTAATCTGGAGTTATAAGTTTTACAGATCTTAAAATGCGCACACATACACACAGAGATATAAGACAAGCATACTATGGAAACAAACACACATACACAGATAGACATACTGTGGCTACATTATTTTAACAGACAGACAAATAAAACTTTTTTTTTTTTTTTTTAGGAACCTGTGTCAGCTGACCAACTTAAAAATCCTGGTGTAGGCAGGCAGCAGAAGCCAGGGAAGCACACAGGTGGTCCCATTAAGGACCTGATTAGCAGACACTGCAAGAGGGAAGAGAAACAAAGGACAGAACTCCTATACAGTTTTAGAGTGGAAGGACAGGGAAAACGGATCCATTGTAGAGAACAGTGAGAGACGAACAGTAAACCGCTAGCTAGCTAGCGGGAAGCAGAAACCCTGGGATTTTGGAACCTTGATTGTTTTATGTTAGGTGTTAGATAGCCCCAATTTAAAAGGATTTTTGGAAAAGGCAGCCCAACAGCATTTGGAGATCTGGCTTTGAATTGTAAGTGTCCATTTTTACAAGTGTATTCCAAGTCTTGAGACTCAATGCCTATCACGATGCTTCTTATATCGCGATAAGACTCTTGAGTCAAAAACAGAGGGGTGTGAGAAATGCATGGGCAGCCATCTTCACCCACACAATCCCACCTCAGTGAGGACTGCCTCCCTGCTTGTGGGGTCAGGTGCCTGGCACAGCCGTGGCTTCAACAGGACAGCCCGAAAATCATATGGGTCCTGGACCCTAGCGACATGTACTTGAGAAAGGGGAACTCATCCGGACGAAGCTGATCTTAGCCTGGCGGGTGAGAAGGGCATTTTCCAACACATTGCCCTGGGCCAGTGGGGAAAAAAACAGCCTCCCTCAGGGGGCCTCCAAATGTTAAGTTTTTTTCCTTGGCCAGCAAACCTCTCCGCCAATGCAATAATCCCAATCAGACCAAATTAGAAGATGCCCAGGTTTAATGGGTGCTAGCACTCCCAGGTGCCTCTCCCTGGGAAAACATGGAGAGGGGACCAGAGAACCAAAAGACCACAGAAAACCGGGAGACGGTGTGTTCATTCTCTGGGGGGCAGTTTAAATAGTCTGTGGGAGGGGTCACCATTTGGCAGGCTTTCTTGGAGGTGGAGTCTGAACTGTGGCCACTCCTGGGGGAGGGGACTTGGAATGCAGTTTTCTGCCCAACATTCAAAAACGGATGTCAGGGGATGGGGTGAAGTCCCCCAATTAAACACTTGTCTGTCTTTTTTGGGGGAGGGGTGGGTTTTGAGACAGGATTTCTCAGTAGCTATGGGACCAGTCCTGGAACTCGCTCTATAGACCAGGCTGGCCTCGAACTCACAGAGATCCCCCTGCCTCTGCCTCCAGAGTGCTGGGATTAAAGGTGTGTGCTACCACTGCCTGGCCTGTAATTTATCTCTTCGGGACCTTTTGCACCTGAATACAGACTATTTAGGGACATAGCAGCCATAGGACCCTGGACTAGCCAGGGTACTGCCTGAGTGCCAGGTGACAGGCAGGCCAGCATAATGCCTGAATCCTAACAGGCAGATATGTGAGTTTGAGGCCAGCCTGGTCTAGAGTTCTAAGACAGCCAAGGCTACAGAGAAACTCTGTCACAAAATAAATACATAAACAAATAAGTAAATAAATACTTCTAATTTGAGAGAGGCCGTAAAGAGAGAAGAGACTTTTGTCAAGAGAACTCTTCATGAGAAGTAACATCTGTTCCTTGCTCAGCTAACTTTTGCCCCCCTCCCTAATCTCCCCACCTTTTTTGAGCTCTGCACTTCCTCCTTCCTGGTATTCTACTGTAGATGTCCTTACCTATTTCCCTGACTGAACTCAGGTACATGTGGGGCCCATGCCAGGTGTTCAGAACCCATTTGCTGAGCGAATACTGCATGTGAAAGACCCGGATAAATCCAGACCTCTCTAGAAGGAAGAGAAGAGCCAAAAAATCTAGGTTAGCCGGGTCAGTGACTCTGTTTCAGGAAATAGCTGAAGATAAAGTTAGATTATAATCTTGAGAATAATCTTGAGAAACAGGGAGTTACCCCCTTGTGAAGATCACTGGTATTTTCGGAATTTTCCAATGACGCCCTCCTCACCCCCTTTGGATTACTGGTTGTGGTTTCTTCCCTTAAAAACTCCTCCCCTGCTTGGGCTATGAGTCTCCACCCCAGTGCTGGTAATTGTCAATAAACCTCGTGTGGTTGCGGCAAGGACAGTCTCTCGTGAGTTCCTAGGGGGTTGTGTTATCCCGAGACTTGAGTGAGAGTCTCCCCAATCCGGAGGTCTTTCACATGAACATGTGCAAAGGCAGACAAGACTGGAGTGGCTTGAACCAGTGTCTCACCAATAGGCCTGAGTCTCTGCAGTGTACTTGTAGCTCCATTTCCAGAGGCAGCCTCATGCGTCCCCCAATGACTTACCAAGAGCCTACTGTATTGTTAGTTTATATAGGTGCTCACGGCAATCCTAGTGAATGGTATTCTGTCAGCTCTAGCTTGGAAGAGACCTGAAGCACAGAGTTACGTAGTTTGCGCAGCGTTGGCAGAGCAAGAGTTTGAATCCAGCTCATCTGTCTCTGGCATTCTGTCCTAGACGGGCTGCCAACGCCAACAGCAAGAAAAGGGGCAAAAGACTCTTTCTTGGAGACAGACTGAGTCAGGGTGATGCTGGGACTGAGAATGTCATCATGTACCTTAAAGGACAAAGGATGCCTTTTCACGAGGGCTGGAAGAGACATGACAGGTTGCACGGAGGTTCTTGCTCCTTTCGGGTTGCGTATCAGACCAGGCTCTGGATGGAGCTGGCAAGTCTCTGCATGACTGTTAGCCAGGGTTCTCTAGAGTAGCAGAGCTTATAGGATGAACCTCTCTCATATATATTTGTTGTGTGTGAATGTGTGTAGGCTGTATGTGTATGTATGTGTGTTGTGTGTTTGTATAAGTGTTTGTCTTGACTTATCCAAGTGGGTCCAATGTAACCTCAAGGGTTCTTGTGTGAAGCAGGTGAGGGTTCAGTCAGTGCGAAGGGGGGTGGGGGTGGGGAGATGGTGTGAAGATACAACAGTGATGGTCAGTTTAAGGGGAGTTCAGGTAGCCTCTGAAAGCTAAAACAGAATATCTTGAGCCTCAGAAGGAACTTGACTCTGTTGCTGTGGCCTGAATTGTGTTGTCTCCAAACGTGTTGAAGTTCTAACTCCACTACCTCAGAATGGGACTTTGCTTTGGGTTTCCTTTGGAGGTAGGGTCATTGGGGTTGAGGTGGGAGACAAACACTTCAGTGAACAAAATAGGAACATGAACGTCCATCCCTGGTCCTGAGTATGTGAAACTCCCTCACATAGTCTATAAAGGGGCTTTCTGTTGTCACTGGAGATGGGGGAAGAAGTGACAACCCAGGTGAGTGACTCTGACAGAGCTGCACAAGTCAATTGACTGAGAATGGAGTACCGCTCAGGTGGCATCCATGAGGAGGAGGGGCCACCTCTTAAAATGTGTTAGCAGGAGGAGACTCTGTACAGTCCCTTAGAAGATTGCTACTCAGCTTCCTGAAGCTGAGACAAAATGTCTGCAACAGAGCAAGGGAGGGGCTGGAAAGATGACTCAGCAGGAATGAGCACTTGCCACCCAAGCCTGGTGGCCCAGTTCAGTACCTGGAGCCCAAAGGAGGGAGAGAGCTGACCACTGCAAGGTGTCTTCTCACCGCTACCCTAAAACCATGGCATGCACATGTACCTACATAAAACACATTTAAAAAAGTACAAATTTTAAAAGGGATGATGAAATGGTTCCATAACTGAAGGTGCTTGCCACCAAGCATGATGACCTGAATTTGATTCCCAGGACCCACATGGTGAGAGGAGAGCACTCACTTCTGAAAGTTATTCTGACTTCCACATGCAAGCCATGCACACACATACAAGTACACACATAACACATACATATATACAGATACACAACACACACATACATACAATACACACATACACCCACAACACATACAATACACACATACATACACAACACATATATATACACACACATACATACACAAACACACAGACCCTTTGAAATTTTGGTCCAGTGGTTTCACTCTTATACTGAGGAAGTAGTCCAACAACAGGGACAACCCTGGTGGGAAAATGCCCATTGTGTAATGCTGACAACTTCGAAGCTGCCTTGTGGAACAAGCACTGGGGATAGTTAACTAAGCCACCTCAAGTCTACTTGTGGTAGTACTAGAGAGCCATGCACCTCAATCATTATGCAGACTGTGTGGAGCCACGGATTTGCTTATTAAATTAAACAGCACCACTCAAATTGCATACAATGACTAGAACTTAAAAAAGACAAATGCAAATCAGAGACTAGAAGAAAATGAGCAAGAATGAATTTAGTTTTTGTGTAGGGCAGGGACATTTGGGGTGAATTTTCTCTTTTCATTAAAAAATTATTTCTATTGTTATATGTAGGTGTGTTGTGAGATTTTTTTTTTGTATGCTATGAATATGTGTTGCTCTCATTGGTTGATAAAGCTGCTTTGGCCTATGGCAAGGCAAGATAGAGGCAGGCAGGAAATCTAAGCAGAGAGACAGGAGAAGAAGGGTGGAGCCTGAGAGACACCATCTGGCCACTCAAGGAACAACATGTCAGCAGACAGGTAATGCCATGGCCATGTGGAAGTACTTAGATTAAAAGAAATGGGTTAATTTAAATGTAATAGCTATAGGCCTGAGCCATCGGCCAAACATTTATAATTAATATTGAGCCATAGAGTGGTTATTCGGGAGCTAGCCGGTGGGAGAGAAACCCCCAGTTCCATAGGTGTCTATATGTGGATATGTTCACATGAGTTCAGGTGCCCATGGAGGCCGGAGGCAGCCAATCTCCAACTTCCTGGAACTGGAGTTACAGACAGTTGGGGCTGACATGGGTTCTAGGAACCAAAGCTGCATTCTTTTAAACTGTTTTATTTATATTGTCTTCATAAAGACACTTAGGGTTCTTTTTAAACAGCACTGGTAGCACACACCTTTATCCCAGCATTCAAAGGCAGAGTTTACTCTCCTGCCTTCCAGTTCCCAAATAACCAACACAGAGGCTTAATATTATTTATAAATGCTCAGCCAATAGTTCAGGCTTATTCCTAACTAGCTCTTACCCTTTCCCCCTTTTTTGGCTTTTCAAGACAGGGTTTCTCTGTGTGGCTTTGGAGCCTGTACTGGCACTAGTTCTGTAAACCAGGCTGGTCTTGAACTCACAGAGATCTTCCTGTCTCTGTCTCCTGAGTGCTGGGATTGAAGGCGTGCGCCACCACCACTCAGCTAGCTCTTACATTGTAATATTAACATTGTAATATTAACCCATATTCCTTTATTTAACCCATATTCCTTTATTTAAGCTCTTTGTTAGCATGTTCATTTCCTGCTCCCTTTGTGTCTGTCTGTATGGGGACTCCTAATGACACCCTTCTTCCCATCATCCTTAGTTTGGTCACCCCATCTATACTTTCTGCCTGGCTACTGGCCAATCAGTATTTTATTAAACAAATCTAAATGACCTTTGCTCTCTGTGGAGGCCAGACCTCACCTAAATCCCCCAGAATGTTTATCCCAGACTCTTCTTCTCTAGACCTTTATCTTTAGCTCCCAGTTAGTAGAACCCATCCTTAGAGGAGATGTCACATGTACTTTATAGCATCTAGGTCAGAGACCACACCAGATCCCAGGCCTTCAAGCTATAGAACCCATCTTCATGGTCACACATACTTTGCAAAGGAGTTTCTATGTAGTCGCATATTGACCTTTATTGTGCACCTGGAATTAGAATGATTGCTGCCTGGAAACTTTTTTCCAAATTGTACTGTATTTAGATATGCTTACAATAAACCACCTGGCATCAGACTCCTGAAGTTTGATCTGGCCTGGCTAAGTTGGGCTGAAGCCAGTTTTCCTTTATGCATTGTTTTGTGTGGAGGCCCCAAAATGTGAGCCTATTCTATCTTGACTAATGGTCAGAGAGTTGGAAGTTATTTCTGTTCCTTGAAGGTTATTGTCTGTTTGTACCTCAAACAAAGATTCCACCTTGATTTAGATCAGAGAGTTCTGCCCTCTCAAGGTTATTATTTTTGGTTTGTTTTTGTTTTTTGAGACAGGGTTTCTCTGTAGCTTTGGAACCTATCCTGGAACTAGCTCTTGTAGACCAGGCTGGCCTTGAACTCACAGAGATCTGCCTGCCTCTGCCCCTGTGCTGGGATTATAGGCATGGCTTGTACTTCAGGTTTTGAAAAGTAAATCTGTTTCTACCTCAAACAAAAATCTTAAGGATCCAACTAAATTCATACTTCCTTAGGGAGATAACGATGGATTACATCCAGGGAGTGGTTTGCCTACAGAATGTTTTGGTCTAGGGTGTGAGTGTTACTTGTCTTGTTCTGGCAACAGGATATTTAACTAAGAATGCAGCCCACAATCCTTCAACTGCTCTGTTCATTTCCTTGTATCATGTTAATGTAGTTTTTTTTTTTTATCTTACTCCTACCTTTAGGGGTCAGGGTATTTTAAGCAAATGGAAACTAAATGTGGATGATTCAGCATTCACTGGAACTCCCTTCTGATACTATCCTATGTTTCTGTTTTATTACTTTCACTCATGTCTTTATTCTCTTTACTTGTTTTTCTAATACCCATGCACCTACTCTGGTGAGTGGTATTCTTGTCAAAACTGGTCTCTGACAGTTTTGCTGCTGGCCATGACACCTACAGGGAACAACCCTATACACACACACACACACACACACACACACACACACACACACACGTATGTTCACATACACCTCCATCAAGCATCAATATTTCACAAAAGGAGAAAAATAGGTGGTAAGGGGCATGGATAGCATGGTGGCATTTTGTGTAAAGATATCCTGTTTCGGTTGAGCTAAGCTCATGGATGGTGAGAATACACTTAGAAGTGTGTTGTATTCATTTGCCCAGGCTGCCCAAAGCACCATACATGTAGTAGCTTAAGCAAAAGAATCATTGCACGTTGTTGTGAAGCCACAAGCCTGGAATCTGGGTGCTGATGGACTTTTCTCCCCAAGGCCTGAAGGATGGATCTGGTCTAAGCCTCCCTCAGCTGGTCGAGCTGCCTTCTCTCTGACTGAGGGTCTCAAAATCGTCCCCTCCCCTTCTCTATTAGTTAAAGCCTCTGTTTTTTTTTTAATTTTTAAAAAATAATTTATTTAATTTTATATGCATTGGTGTGAGGGTGTCAGATCCCCTGACACTGGAATTACAGACTGTTGTGAGCTGCCATGTGGATGCTGGGATTTGAACCTGGATACTGTTATTATAAAATGGGACTGGGGGAAGGCTGGTCCCATGAGGGGCAGTGGTCCCACAAGGGGCAGCCAGTCCCACGAGGGGTAGCAGCGAGTGACCCAAGGCCTCGGCAAGTCCCCTGAGGTCTTGGCAAGTCACTTCGGTGGGTGGGAGACAGTGGTGGGTGACAGACAGACAGATACATCATTCGGAGAGAGTTTGGGTATAGAGTTTATTTAGTGGGTTATGGAGGGGAAAGGGAAAGGGGAAAGGGGGAAAGAAGGGAAGAAGAGAGGCACAGAGAGAGTGAGGGGGAGGAGAGAGAAAGCAAAAGTTACTCTACTGGAGAAAGAGTGCACAGGCTGTAGGAGGTGGGATATCTGTTTCCCTTAGCAGAAGGGGAGGGGTTGGGAGAGGGCAGGACTTATCTCTTAAAGGGACAGGGTACCCAAGTGACAGAACAGGTCAGCAGATCATAACAGGTACACTGGAAGAGCAGCCAGTGCTCTTAATGGCTGAGCCATCTCTCCTACCCCAATCCTCTAGTTTTTAAAGACACTTGGCAGATGAGATTTGGGTCTCAACTGATTACCTTTGCAGAGACCTTATACCCTATAAGTAAGATTATCTCCCAAGGTTCTGGGAGTGAGGGCCTCTACATACGGATGGAGAGTGGGGCCTACAGTTCAAATCATAAGCCATGTGTGGAATCTTCCTTTGCTAACCATTGCTCAGGCAACAGTAAGGGGAGAGGGGAGAATAGGAGTCTCTTTACCTTGGAGAACCCTGAATAATTCTGATTTGCTCGCAAGAGTGATTGATAGGTGCCAAGGACCTCCTTCAAAGTTTGGTTACACCTATCAAGACTGATAGAAGTCGATGGGGCTCACCCAGCCAAAGAATCTCTTCTGAGGCTCCTCTGCCCTTCTCCAGTTCCAAGTCTCCACTGGCAGACAGATGTAAATGACAGAGCTGTGGTACTCCAAGAAAGGTGGGGCTGCTGGCTACACTACATTCCTTGATCCTGTGGGTATCTCACAGAAGCCTCTGGACGAGGTCTGGGATACCTAAGGTCCTAGGGTGTCTCCTGCACGTTGGTGTCTGTTCATTCTGAGACTTTCATAGAGACCACCAGGATGGAGGACAAACAGAGTAAGAGGCATGCCAGATTAGCCCTGTGCAGAGGATCTTCACTTCCGGCTGCATCTACCCTTAGTATGGAGAAGCCATCACCCCTAGCTCCAGCTGGGCATGGTCATCCCTTATCGCATCTTATCCCATAGAGACACCCTCAGCCCAGACCAGGAGGGGATCAGGTGTCACAGGTGCGTTAGAGATTTCAGATCTCTGCAAGTACCCTGCACTGTGCTGTGAAAAGTGTCTGTTCCTTCTGAGTCCTTCCTCTCCACCTCAACTGGAGAGGAGCCCCTTTCAAGTTCTGGGCGGTGGTGGCACACTCCTTTAATCCCAGCACTCGGGAGGTAGAGGCAAGTGGATCTCTGTGAGTTCGAGGCCAGCTTGGTCTACAAGAGTTAGTTCCAGGACAGGCACCAAAGCTACAGAGAAACCTTGTCTTGAAAAAACAAACAAACAAACAAACAAAAATCAAGTTCTCTGCTCTGCTTTGCGGTGTTCTGAGGGGCTAGAGTTCACCCTGCAGACCGTCCTTCCCTGGGAATGGATAGCTGCAAAGGGCAGACAGTTACAGTCACAGGGGCAGGACTGAGCGTGGTTAAACAGGTTTCTCACCCCACCCCCCAACCCCGCTGTTACAAGGGACTACCATTGGGTATAAACAGGTCTTGGCTGTCCGAAACAAAGTTATCACGTGAGTCACATGTGGCCCAGGATCTGGACATCGGTGGGGCTACTGGATTGAAGCAGGACGTACTTTGCCGTAGGCCGATGCTCAAGGCCCCTTCCTCTCCCTCCCTCTGGATGGTGAACCTTGGTTGCCTCGCTCGGGATTCAGGCTAGAACATGGGAATGAGGGAATTGCGCTTGTGTGGATGAGGTGCAGAGAATGAATTGTCTGAGTCCCCCTTTTCCCTCGGTCCTGTAGGGCTAGCTGCTGCCCAGGCCGCGGTTCTTATAGCTTGCAGGGTCCCAAGGAGAGTTGTGACCCGCTATGCCTCTGAGGTTAAAGGATCTGGCTGCACAACTCCCGCCTCCAGGGGGCATCCTAAGGACGCAGACCAAACAAAGCACAGGAACTACCCACTTGTAGAGGAGTTATAGTGGCCTGTTTGTCTGAATCTCAACCCCTCAACCCTCAGACCCCCTGTGCTCACCACTTCAAGGGAGAGATTATGAAGGAGTTTAGTTTCCAAGTGGTTTGTAGATCTAAGCAGGAAACCTAACACAGCAAGGTTTCCCAGCTCCTGGAGAATTCGCCAGAGGAATGTTGTCTTCAGAAAGGCAAAGATTCTCTTCTCTTCTCTTCTCTTCTCTTCTCTTCTCTTCTCTTCTCTTCTCTTCTCTTCTCTTCTCTCTCTCTCTCTCTCTTTCTCTCTCTCTCTTTCACACACACACACACACACACACACACACACACACACACACACACGGCACAAGGACAACATGGACATTGAATTTAAAACTTCTCTTCTGGAGCTAGGGTTGTAGCTTAATTGAGAGTGCTTGCCTAGCATCCCGGGGTTGATCTGTAGTATCTATGATGCAGGCATGGTGAATGTGAGGTGCAGTCCGGCCTCTTTGGGCCACACTGCAGTGTGCACTGAGTGCCTGCAGGACTGAAAATGGGGAAGGCAGTCTCCCTAAGTGGTCCTGTTGGAGCTGGTTGCCTGGAGGACCTATCTTCTCAGGCATTCTCTTTTTAAATAAGTAAGCTAGCATGTTCAGACCATGGTGCTTCGGCGCTTTGATGGGTGGAGTCTTGCTATGAAGGTACTTCTCCAAGCAAGATTTCATCTTTACTGCGGTCGGCTCCCTGACAGTCACAGTTGTTTCAATCCATCCCCTTTCCCACAAAGTAAGTAAATGTTTTAAAAAAAGTTTAATAGGATCTGATATTTTGTTCTTGCCAAAGACTGCAATTCTTTACAGCTTGATTACAATTGACTTTGTTGAGTTTTATCAGTTTAAAAACTGCCAATATGACATATACAAAATGGCATTCCATTCTTGCTTTAATCTGCATTTCCTGACTGTTTGGACTAGGACTTCACCCCAGCCAAGGAGTCTGGAATGTTTAGTGGAAAGTTCCATTTCAAGCCCCCTCCCCTGGGAGTTACCTCAGTCCAGACTCCACCTCCGAGAAAGCCCGCCAAAGGTGACTCCTCTCCAGAGAGAGTCAAGACCACTCTTCCAGGCTGTTTACACTGCCCCCTCAGAGAACGAACACATGGTCTTATGGTCTTCCTTTCCCTCTCTGTGGTCTTCCCGGTTCTCCCTCCCCATCTCTGTGTTTTCCAGGAGGGGCCCCCAGGAGCACTGCCATCCATTAAACCTGGGCTTTTTCTAGTTGGGTTTGATTTGGTCTGATTTGGATTGTTGCATTGGTGGAGAGGCTTATCTGGCTGTAAAAAATTTACACTGACCACCTTGTGGGGTGGCTTCACTTTGTTGTGGTTTGTTTTCAGAACAGGATCTCTTGTAGTGGAAGTTGGCCTTGCCTTTGCTATGAAGCTGAGCATGAAAACCATGGACCACCACACCTAGTTTATTTTATTTTATTTTATTTTTTGGTTTTTCGAGATAGGGTTTCCCTGTAGCTTTTGGGGCCTGTTCTGGAACTCACTCTGTAAACCAGGCTGGCCTTGAACTCACCGTGATCTGCCTGCCTCTGCCTCCTGAGTGCTGGGATTGAAGGCGTGCACCACCACTGCCTGGCTCACACCTAGTTTAAAGTGTAGCCCAGGTGATCCTCTTGCTTCATCCTCTTCAATGTTTGTCTGTGTGCAGCACTTAGAGCTGAGAGGCGAGGCATCGCCGTGATCCTGTCAAGCATTTCCACGTCCTTCCCCGTGTTTCTCATGCTCCACACACCATTTAGGTCACAAAATAAGATGGAAGTTTCTCACTTAACAAAACACGAACAGAATAGGTCACAGGATCCTGAGGAAAACACGACTTCTTAAAAGAGGTACAAACTCAGTTTCGAGAAAGCCGGATTTTGTGCATACAACATGCACACAGTCAGCTTGTAAGTGGAGGGCTCTTGTAAAGAGAGGAGGACTTGATTGGTGGTAAGGACTTTCATGGTAATCACTAAGACTTCGTATGGTTATTATCCACAGGCGACAGGTTGGCCACTCTATGGCCAGACACGCATGATGAGAACAGCAGTTGAGAACACCTTTCCTCACCCAACTGACTTTCCCATTTAAGACCTGATGTGGGAGTCCCCTCTGTGTGCCGTGATTACCATTAATAAATAAAGAAACTTGGGGCTGGAGAGATGGCTCAGCGGTTAAGAGCACTGACTGCTCTTCCAGAGGTCCTGAGTTCAATTCCCAGCAACCACATGGTAGCTTACAATCATCTGTATTAAGATCTGGTGCCCTCTTCTGGCCTGCAGGCATATATGCTGGCAGAACACTGTATACACAATAAATAAATAAATAAATAAATAAATAAATAAATAAAAAACCTTAAAAAAAAAAAGAAACTGCCTTGGCCTGTTGATAGGGCAGAACTTAGGTAGGTGAGGAGGACTGGACTGAATGCTGGAAGAAAGAAGGGCAGAGTTGGGAACGCTATGGAGCCACTGACGGAGATAGACGTGCTGAAACTTTGCTGGTAGGCCACGACCTCATGGTGATGCACGGATTAATGGAGATGGGTTAAATTAAGATATAAGAGTTAGACAATAAGAGGTAGAGCTAATGGGCCAAGCAGTGATTTAATTAATACAGTTTCTGTGTGATTATTTCGGTTCTGGGCAGCCGGGAGGAACAAGCGGCCTCCTCCTACAAAGACCGAAAAGAAAAAGAAATCTTGTCACTTTTAGGCAACCCGCCTAGGTAGGAGTTCTAGTTGACCTTGGTGACTGTGGATGACGCAAGCACTTGTAATGAGCCTGGCAGTGTTTACTCAAAGCACAAGGATCCCCTTGACCCACCAGTCTATTTCTAAACATTTGTTTTAAGGACGGAAATAAGGAAGCACAAATCAGAGCATTATTTATAAATGGTATAAACAAAACGGATAGAGGCCTTGCCTTTGGGATGTCTAAGAACTCTGTGGTCATTTAAAAAGCTGATAAAGTTTTTAATAATATATTTTTAAATTGAAACTATTATTTACAAAATAGAAGGAGCCAATTTTTCCTTGTAAGTATCTATTGTCTATGTACTGCTCTGCCCAGATCTCGGAGTTTCTCCCCCCCCCCACCAAAACTAGTCAGGAGACCAAATTCTGTCTGTAAAAGCAAAGAGCCTTTATTCTTACACAAGTTTGCAAACTCAGACTCTCCGTTCGTCCAGTGTATGGGAGTGATCGGAGAGCTCCCAAGCTCAGTTGGGGTTGGGTTTTTATAGTAGTAAAGGTAGGGGGTGAGGGATTTTTAAGGTTCAGGACCCTGATTGGCTGACATTTGTCTAGGGGTGTGCTGGTGAAAAGCCATGGGTGTGGGCTGGCAGGTGATTCTCTCTACAACATTGGAACGTTAGGAATTTCCTTTGGATGGTCTGTTCCTAGATGGCACCTGGTGGTCTCGGTTTGTGGTCTTTCTTGGAACCAGGTATTGCCCTAGGGTAAACTACTGAGACTGGGGGTAAACTATTGAGCTTGTCATGGCTGGGTCCTACAGTTCCTCAAGGCAAGTTAAAGTTTGGACAGTATGCAGCAAAGTGGAAGCTAAAAGTTATTCTAGTGCTAGGAATTAAGGCACTGTGTTTATTTTGTTGTTTGCTTATTTATCTGTGTCTTGCTCAATTTGCAGACTACGTCCATAGTAAAAGAAGTTTTTGTTTTTGAAAGCGTGTGTGTGCGTGTGCACATGCACGCGTGCATGTATGTGTGTGTGTGTTTAGGAATGTGTGCCACAGCTTGCCTGTGGAGGTCAGAGCACAACCTCCTACCTTGCTTGAGGCAGGATTTTCTGCTGTGTCAGGGCTCAAACTTCTCCCGTCTCTACTGGGGTGACAGATGGGCATCACCATATCCAGCTTTATGTGTGTTTGGGAGACCATATGTAAGGGCCAAAGTTAACCTGTAAGCCCCACTTACCCAAGGACAGATACTTCCTGAAATGCTGGAGGCTACTGTTTATGGAGGATAACAAGCCACATGCGTTCACCCCGCTAAATGTATGCTTGCGCCTGATTGGATGTAGGAGGGAAGTATGCAGACAAGATATATATCAGGGAGGAAATATACTAGGATGTACACTTGCCCCTGATTGGAGCTGATTGGAAATACAGTGACCATGTGGGTTTGGCCCTTTCAAGCCTCTGAAAAATGTGACCCATTGCCATTTTCTGGGAACCCAGGAATGGACCTAGGCAGAGTCCATCATCCCGGCAAGTATTTAATTAAAGCTTGCTCCAGTTTTGCCTCAAAATTGTGGAACTGGCCAGGCGTTGGTGGCGCATGCCTTTAATCCCAGCACTTGGGAGGCAGAGGTAGGCGGATCTTTGTGAGTTCGAGACCAGTCTGGTCTACAAGAGCTAGTTCCAGGACAGGCTCCAAAGCCACAGAGAAACCCTGTCTCAAAAAACCAAAAAAAAAAAAAAAAAGAAAGAAATTATCAATTGGACAGTTTGGAAGAAGGAAAGTAGATGCATACATTGGTTTGGTGGGTGTCAGGTCCCAAAGAAACTCAGGACAAATGGCTAACTGAGGTGCCTATTAACATATCAAAACGGCTGTTGGCTGCCAGGCTATCTCAGGGATGGCAGTGCCTGCTACAGAGTCCTGGCTCCTCTCGGTGCTTCTCATCCCAACCTCATACTGGAAACCTCTTCAGGGCCCTGAGCTTCCCTTCCCTTCACCCTGTTTCTCTTTCCTACATAACCCAGATAGTTTGGTCACATGCTCTCTTGGTTCTTTGTTCTCTCTTGGTCTCTTGTTTCTTGGTTCCTTTCTTGGTCTGCCTGCCCTGTCTCCTCTTCTCTCTCTTCTCTTCCTCTCTCGGTCAAGTGTATCCACCCTACCATCACCCCACCCTCTCCTCTCACAGCTGGGTTCAGTCTGGACTCTTCCAGCTGCCTCTGGTTGTTCTCTCCCTCAGCTCTACAATAGAATCCTTTTCCTCAACCATACCTAGGAGCGGTCATGTCCTTGTTTTTATTCAGTGGGCAGACTTAGAAAAGGAGCGGGGCTGGGGACAATGACAGCAAGGCATCTTAGGGGCATGATGATGGGCTTGGGACTGGACTGGGATACACCAAATGGTTCATTCTGGCTGGGAATCCAGCCATCCAGTCTTCCCGGGGCTCAGGAGATAGAGGCAGAAGGCATCACCAGTAAGTATAAGTGAGGCTTCCAAACATATATGATGTTTGCAGAGGTGACCCCAGGACAGCCAGGACAGGAAAGCTTGGACAGGAAAAGACTGTCATCCTGCAGAGGGAGTCCCATTTGAACTTTTGGTACCTGGGTCGAAAACACTCAGCTAGCTGGACAGTGATGGTGTCCCAGCACTGGGGAGGCAGAGGCAGCAGGATCTCTGAGTTTGAGATCAGCCTACAGAGTGAGTTCCAGAACAGCCAGGGCTACACACATAGAAGCCTCCTTTGCGGGGAGGGGTGTGCAGAGACAAACAGAAAAAGAAAACACTCAGCTGTGACTCCTAGGAACACCCTCAGCTGGGGCAACCAGACTCCCCACCTTCGTCCCCTGCCAAGCCCATATCTGGTTGTTTTGCACAGTTCTGTAGGAAGGGGGCAGCACAGGTTCATGAGCAAATGGGGCCTCAGGCCTTTGTCATCATGCTCAGAGACACCTGAGAACACGCTGCAACCCTCTGTGCCTTGGCCATCCTCTGAGTGAGGAAGACAGGGAAAGAGGTAAGTGAGGTGGCAACCCTTCCTGGAGACTCTGTACCAGTGTTTGCTCCCTGCCTGACCCACAGACGCTCTTTTCCTACGGTAAAGGGCCTTTAGTTCTCCTCCGCATTCCTGAACATTCTCCACCCCCAACCCCGGTTTCCCAACAGCTGACCCAGTTATGTCAAGAAAAAAAACAAAAGTTTCCTTTTCTCCCTTTTTTCTTGTTTTTCAAGACAGTTTCTCAGTTTAGCCCTGGCTGTCTTGGAACTCACTCTGTAGACCAGGCTGGCCTCGAACTCACAGAGATCCACCTGCTTCTGCCTTCTGAGTGCTGGGCTTAGAGGCGTGCACCACAACCGCCTTGCAAATTTTCTCTTTTGTTCTTTCCTCTGCCCTCATCTTGTTATTTCTTATTTAGGTGGTGAGGTGAAACATTATCTGCTCAGGAACAAGAAACATTATCTGGTTGGGAACATGCCGTCAGGAGAGAAAGCCCTGCCTATTTTTCTGAAAAATGAGACAAAATGAAAGCCAGGAACACGGGCTCTGGAATTTTCCAGGGAGTCTCCCCCGAGACCCTTCCCACCCCCTGCCTTCCTAATTGAGCCTGGTTTCCCGACAGGAATGTGTGCTGCCGGGCTGTGATGAGAAGCAGGTTTCTGTTCCCTCTTGCAGTGTCTCTGGAGCACTTCTGGCCGGAGTTGTTTTCCACTAGCTTTCACGGAGATTTGCAACATGGGCCCATGACAGATTCGGACCCATAACATAACTGGCTGCAGTGAGCCAACTGGCGGTAGAGGAGACAGGGTTTTTGTCATGGACAAGTTGTCCCCTCCAATATACACCCAAATTCCTATGCTGAGGTCCTAAGCCCTAGGGCCTCAGGTCACTATTTTAAGAGAAGGTCCTTTAAAGAGGTGATTATGGGCAGATGAGGTCAGTGGGTGGGCCCTGTATTATTGACTGGAATCTGCAAGCCCCCAGGAGGAGCCAAGCCTACCACAGACACCTTGATGTCAGGTTTCCAGCCTGGAGAACAGAGAGAAAGCAAGTCCTCCTCCACTCCCAGCAGGAATTTGTGGAGTCCATGCCGCCCAGATGGACAGTTGCAGGTCTGTCTGATGCAGAAGGGATGAAGAAGGAAAGTCCTCAAAGGTGCTAGTTCCTGTTGTTACCACCAATAAGTGTTCTCTTATCCACTCACCTGCTAGCCTCTGTGTAACAGGAAATGGCTTGCGGAGAGGTAGAAAGGAACCCCCAGCAGGGAGGTCAACACATGCAGTAGTCAGGTCACAGATCCTTGTACAAAGGTGAGTCCCACGGCCAAAGGGATATGGTGGGGCTTGTCAAGGGCTCTCTTTGCAAACACTGAATTGTCTAGGCCCACAGTCATTCCTTGATACATAGGGAACGGAGGGGCAGAGAGCCGCTGGCTTGCCTCCACGCTGGCAGAGCTAGCGTCTGATTTGATTGGCTTGCCTCTCCATTGGTAGAGTTGGCTTCTGATTTGATCCAGGTAGTTTGCTATCAGCACCTGTACATGGCAACTTTGCTTTTGTGTATGGGGGTGGGGCACATAGCTATGCACATGGGAATCTCTTTGGTCTGGGTTGGCTCGCTGGTCAGTAGCCCCAAGAGAGTCACCTGTCTCTGCCTTCTCAGCCCCAGGGTTATCAGTGGGTACCACCGGGCCTGTTTGTTTCTGTTTGCTATCATGGGTTCTGGGGATTGAATTGAGGTCTCCATGCTCGCATGGCATTTGACCAACTGAGCTATATCTCCTGTCCCTTTTTGTAAATGTGGAACTCCTTAAAAGAAGATGCCAGAATTTCTCTGTGCCTTGGATGGGATGAGCCTGTGCAGCCTATACTGGGCATGGGTGCAGATGCTACTATGGCAGCCTGTGCTGGGCATGGGTGCAGATGCTGTCATGGCAGCCAGTGCTGGGCATGGGTACAGACATTATCATGGCAGCCAGTGCTGGGCATGGGTACAGACACTATCATGGCGGCCTGTGCTGGGCATGGGTACAGATGTTATCATGGCGGCCTGTGCTGGGCATGGGTGCAGACACTATCATGGCGGCCTGTGCTGGGCATGGGTACAGACGTTATCATTGCAGCCTGTGCTGGGCATGGGTGCAGACACTATCATGGCGGCCTGTGCTGGGCATGGGTGCAGATGCTATCCTAGCAGCTTGTGCTGGTCATGGGTGCAGACGCTATCCTGACGGCCTATGCTGGGCATGAACAACAGTTGCCACCTGCCCTTGCCCTCCAAGCATTCCTGCCCACCTTCTGCCCCAACACCAAGGGTGATCAAAAAACAAGTTTCCCCAGCTTCTTGCCAGTGTGTTGGAGAAAGTCCTGCAAGGTTTGTAGCTAGGCAGGAAGTGTGCCTGGGGTAGGTTCAAGAAGAGGGATCATTTAGTCGGGCGGTGGTGGCGCACGCCTTTAATCCCAGCACTCGGGAGGCAGAGGCAGGCGGATCTCTGTGAGTTTGAGATCAGCCTGGTCTACAGAGCTAGTTCCAGGACAGGCTCCAAAGCCACAAAGAAACCCTGTCTCGAAAAAAAAAAAAAAAAAAACTAAACAAACAAAAAAACAAACAAAAAAAAAAAAAGAAGAGGGATCATTTTGTAAGCTTCCTCTCTCAGGGAACTTCTATCTCTTTTTTTAATTTTTATTTATTATGTATACAACATTCTGCCTCTATGTATGCCCATACGCCAGAAGAGGGTGCCAGATCTCATTACAGATGGTTGTGAGCCACCATGTGGTTGCTGGGAATCGAACTCAGGACCTCTAGAAGAGCAGCCAGTGCTCTTAACCAAGGAACTTCTATCTCTAACATACATAGATAGGCAAAGTTGGCCACCCCATAGCCTGTCTTGGCTTAGTCCTATAAGGAGTTTGCTCTTCTGAATAGTCTTTAAAAGTGCTGTGCTGTAGGTCTTCTATGCTCACCATTGTAGTGATATTTCATTTGTATTTTAATAAATAAAGGTTGCCTTAAGTTCAGAGAGTAAATCAGCTGTACTGATCAGCCTTACAGACCAGGCAGTGGTGACACACACCTTTAATCCCAGTAGCCACACTAGTTTGCTGTAGAAACTGGGTGGTAGTGGTGCACGCCTTTAATCCCAGTCCTAGAGAGGAATATAAAATGGGAGGAGACAGCCCTCAGACACAGTCTTATTCTGAGATTCCTGGTGGCAGGATCGGCATCTCAGACTGAGATAGAGGTAAGAGCCAGTAGGGTTGAACCCCAGTTTCTGTCTCTGGGTTTTTATTAATCGTGCTGCACACCATGGAAGTGAACCACAGAGAAAAGCATCTCCAGGCTGGAGAGATGGCTCAGTTAAACGCTTACTGCTCTAGCTGAGAACCCACTTAGTTCTGTTCCCAGCACCCACACGGCAGCTCACAGCCATCTGTGACCTGCAGGGCTTCTGACACCTACTTCTGACCTCTAACAGCGGCAGGCGTGCACTTGGCGCACATAGATATGTGCAGGAAAAATGGTTGTACACGTATAAATATAAATTTTGAAATCTTTTTTAAAATGTGTTTCATGGCATCCCTGCGCTCAGCTGCCAGTTTTTCCTCAGACATCACTCTTCCTGTCTGGCCCTAAGGAGGGAGCTCCTCTGATTGGCTACTCGGTCTTTCAGGAGATTAAACACCATCACTGGGGAAAGGCAGATGCCTCCTGTACTCCAAATCACCTCCCCCGTAGCTACCAGAGCTGAGTGAGTTGCTCAAGGACACACAGCTAAAACAGCCAGTTCGGGTTGGACTAGATCACCCTTCACCAGGAAATGACATCCAACAACTTGGATGGTAGCAGCCAGATAGGGACCTGAGTGTGTTGTTCTGTCTTCTGGAGGCCTGTGAAGTGACTTTCCCCCAGCGCAGTGTGGCCTGGGGCAGGGACTGGGTGTATAAACAAACACAGCTTGGAGGTCACCTTGATTTCCTGTTTTAAAATATGCCCTTTTCAATGAACTTTGTGTTCTGAGAAACACACCAGCGTGTATGTCATTTAAGGAAACCGAGTCTTCTTCTGTCATCTGGAGTTAATCTGATGGAGCAGTCCTTCTGTCAGGCCGCTGAGGGTGTCTCCTCTCTTCCGCTCGTAGTCCCCATGGGTCAGTTTGCGCATGTTTAATTATGTACTTGGGATGAGTTCCTAGAAGAGAAATCACTGAGAACACTCAAGACTCCTGGTCCACACTCCTGACTTGTCTTCAGGAGGACACCACTAGTGCTCTTGTTTTGATAAATGGATCAAGATCCACTCCCAGTGGACCAGGCTTCCCTAGAAGGCTGATATGAGAGGGGTCTTGGGCTCACGGCTTCCCGGCCTGTCTTCTGCCTGGTTGAGCACATTTGGATGGATGGCCATGCTTTGAAGATGACCTCAACCTCCAGCCTTCTTGGTTTACTGGAAACCCTGTGAGCTCGTCAATATGAGCAGCTCAGGGAACAAACACTGGGTCAGCTCCGTTTTCAGAGCTCCCCAGTTCTCTTGCTGCTTTTGGATTCTGTGCCTTATGATAGTCTTGTTTTTTTACCCTCCTTGTGGATTTCCTTGTCAAAGACCTGGAAGGCAGGCTGGTCTCCAGTTCAGGCAAATGAGTTCCGTCTCATTTTCCTTTACCTCTCCGTCTTCCTTCTTCCCCTTTCTGCTCAGAAATTTAAAAAAAGCAGGGTATCCTTATATGGCTCAAGCTGCCCCCAAACTCAGCAATCTTTCTACCTCAGTTCCTAAAAGAGCCAGTGGCTGGCTGTTTTGCTTTTCTGACCTTCAGGTTGAACCCCAACTTCTATCTCTGGTTTTTTATTAATTGTGCTACACACCATGGAGGTGAAGCACAGAGAAAAGCATCTCCAGGCTGGAGAGATGGCTCAGTTAGACACTTACTGCTCTAGCAGAGCCCAAGACCCCTTGCAAATTGATTGCAGGCATGCACTGCCATAGCTCAATCTTATTTTTTCAAACAAACTTTCACTGCTGTCTGTGGCCTCCCGGGGCAGTGCTGAGTAGAGGAAGAAGTCACATCCCTGGCACCTCTTGGCCTTCACTTATCCTGTGTATTGGGGTTTTCTTTTCTTTTCTTTTTTTTTTTAAAAAAAAGATTTATTTATTTATTGTACATACATATTCGGTCTACATTTTGTCTGCACATCAGAAGAGGGCACCAGATCTTATTATAGATGGTTATGAGCCACCATGTAGGGGCTGGGAATTGAACTCAGGACCTCTGGAAGAGCAGTCAGTGCTCTTAACCTCTGAGCCATCTCTCCAGCCTGTATTGGGGTTTTCTTAGGGAAGAGAGTACTGTTAAGTTGGGAGCGTAGCCCCCCCAGGCCTGGGAGTTGTATTGGTCTGGACTCCAAATCCCAGCATGCCAGGTCCTGACCCCTCCCTGGGGGGACAGGACCACTCCCACAGGGTATTTAAGTGAGCTCCCAGAGGAGAAACATGTGATCTCTTTCCTCTCCCTGGTTGCATTTGCGGCCTTCCAGTTCCCCCTCCGGTCCACCCAAGAGCGCAGGAATCCCATTAAACCTGGATATTTCTTAATTTGGCTTGTTGTGATTTGGCTTGATTGGGATTTTTGCGTAGGCAGAGAGCTTGTGTTAGAAAAAATTCCTAACAAGTATGAGGAAAGGGCCCTTGGTTCTGGCTTGTGGTAGGTGTTCTTGAGAATCTTGAATGTGTGATTGTTTCCAAGGACTAAAGGCAGGGACTGTGCCAGGCAGTGGTGGCGCACATCTTTAATCCCAGCACTTGGGAGGCAGAAGCTGGCGGATCTCTGTGAGTTTGAGGCCAGCCTGGTCTTCAGAGTGAGTTCCAGGATGACTAGAACACAGAGAAACCCTGTCTTGGAAAAAAAAAAAAAAGGAAAAATAGAAAGCAGGGGCTGTTTAGTGAGGACGAAGGCATCAGAATCGCTTGGGAACCCCTGAGCACACACAGGGGACCTTTGAGTATCATCTGGTCAGAGGCCCCGAGATAAACCCCCATCAGCCAAAGACAGATCTGCAGAGGTGGCTTGATTTTTCTCCCACTCTTTGCCTCCCTGTATAGATGGTTTCTGCCCAAAATTTAGAACGCGTCCCAAAGTTTAAGAATACTCTTTTAATCACAAACTATGCATCCACAATCACATCTATGTAGTCTTGCTTGGAGGTCAGAAAGTCCGCAATAGTGATGAGTATACTGGAGATTTGGCACTTAGAACTCTTTCAGAGGTAAGGAGAAGCATGCCCCTGCTCCCTTGCTAGGGGCCTCCAGCTAGAGCATGTTTAGCTTAATGCAGAGCCACTTGGAAGTCCTGTGCTAACTAGGTTAGAGCAGGATGCACTGTGGGGCCTGCCTTGCTACCAGCCCCTGACACTGTTGCTGGGCCAGGCCCATGATGCCCCAACTCCCCATTGCCCAGGATACCTACACGATGCCCTCTGTATGCTTGCTCCTCCAGACCACCAGAGCAGTCATGAGCAGCGTAACTGTGATGGGGAGCATGATGAAGGGGCAAAGGATGCTATTGGGAGGGTCCTGAAGTGCTCTGCCAGAGACGGGGCATTGGCTGAAGTAGAGATGGTGGATCCTGACGAAGAATTTGTCCACTTCCGGATTAGGCCAGAAACAGCCAATCTTGTGTGCCACATACTTGGTGCAGTAAGTGAGCTCCTCATAGCTCCTGTGGGTAAAAAAAGAGGCTGTTGGGGACCTGGCCAGTGGCAAAGTAGTCCTTCCCCTCCTCCCAGAGCCCTGGGTCCAGCAGGTAAGGACTCTAGATAGTTCATGGCCAGTCCCAGATGTGTTTACCAGTAGGCTCTTAGCCCAGCTATTAGAGGGTGAGGTCCCAAGTGCCTGCTATAACCTTAGGCCAAGAGACTGGGGATGAAGCTGACAGGCCTCCTGCCCATTCTTGCTCCTATTGTCAGCCTATCAAATGTCCCCACTAAGCTGACTCAGTGACAGTGGGCCATCAATAGGGAAGAAGGGGGTGTGGACAAGGATCTGAAGAACTTCCAGCTTAGGCAAAGTCCTCTGACTTCTTTCACGTTTGTTTGTTTGGTGTGTGTGGGGGCACCGTGTGTATGTGGTACATGGATGCCAGAGGATGACAATGTGGCTTCCAGGAGATTGAAGGAGACCATGGGGATTTACTTCTGCTAGAGATACTAGAGCCCCAAAGCCCATAATAAGCCAGCTCATTCCAGGCCCTTCTGGGTGTCTTAGGACTCCTTGTCACCCTGGTAGAGGGAGGCAAGGCTCCCATGGGAGGAGAGTCAGTGAAGGCTGGTTCTGAACAGCTCGTGGTCATGGACTCTTATTAAATGAAGCAGAACGAATAATTCCCAAGTGATTCCTGCCCTTGGCACTCTCCTGAGTCACCTTCCAGGATGGAACAAATATTTTCTTGAAGTGGAGGGAAAAGGCATGGGCTCCATCTGCCTCCTCAACTCACATCCCCACGCCCCTGACCTCTTCTGGCTAGATGGCATAAGAAGAAATGTCTTTATGAGGGTTTGGGGTCAGTGGCTGTCTTAAGGAACTAATGGCCGTATTGGATCTTTGTAAACATGCCCATGGCAATGGCTGCAGTTGCCATCATCCCCTGGGTGCTCATGTGTGCCATATATGGGACCTGCAGTTTCTGCATGTGGCCTCAGTTGCTCTGGGGTATTCTGAGACTCAAGACCTTGCAGAAGAGGAACTGGAGCTGTGTAGGAGGTAAGGACTTGAGTGCTGGAGGGTAAGGGTGTAAGTGCTCCAGACTGACCAAAGGGTCGCTGCTTCTCCACTGTCGCCATCTGGCTACAGGGCCTAGATATGGCTGAGTGTTGGACTTTCCTTGTCCGAGTCAAACTTACTTGCCTGGGGTAGAGGGGGGCTGGAAGTCACAGTGGTCCACAAGCCACAAGGCTAGCATCCGTTCTTAATGAGATCCAGCCCTGTGGGTGTTCCCAAACTCCTCTCGGGGGAGCAAGCTCCCTCTGCTCCTGTGCATCTGCAGTGCAGGTGCAGTGACTGGCAGGCTGGCACAGGTGCCTACCAGGGTAGTCATTAAATCTCAGATGTGCATATTTAGGGAAATGGTGCAGAGCAAGCAGGCCCCAGAATTACCTGCAACATGGGCACATGTGACTGAGCATGCAACATGAGTCCAGAGGCAGGAATGAGTCTCATGTGAGTCTACATGGTTCTCCCTACATACAATTGCCTCTCATGGGGCACACATGCCTGGGGAGACCAGAGGTGCCAACATCGATGAGATATGTTTCTGTAAACGTGAGCAAACTGAAACAGCATCACCAGACTGTGAATCAGGGGCCTGGATCATTGGTGGAAAAGAAAAGAACCTCAGCCATTATCAGCATGATAATAAAAAAGAAAATAAGGAGGGCTGGAGCTGGGGAGGTGGCTCAGTAGGTAAAGTCCTGCTGTGAAAGCACGAGGGCATGGGTTTGGATCCCCGGTACTCATGTAAAAGCAGCAGTATGTGCCTGCAAGCTAGCACTGCAGGTGTGAGGGAGGGGGCAGACAGGCAGATCCTGGTGGCCCAGTGGGCCAGCCAGTGTAGCTGACACTGGCATCTCCAGGTTCAGTGAGAGATCTTGTCTCAAAAAACAAAGTGGAGAAAGAGGAAAGCACTTGATATTGACCTTTCACCTCCATGTGTGCATACAGGCAAGTATACTGTACCTACATGTGTGCACATGCATATACCAAACACAGAGACACACACACACACATGAGAGAGACCCAGAGCTGTTGCCAGTTAGGGTGTGCAAGTGTCACAGTTCTCAATGAACGACTACAAAACCTCACACTTGCTGGGATCCGCCAGAGCTGGGCTGTAGAGCTCCAAGTCACCTGAGTTTCATGAATGAGCCCAGAACTGTGGCCAAGTGGAGGAAGAAAAGACTACCCAGAGAAAATGGGGGCCGTGCTCCATGTAGCAAGCTGACAGCGGCACCCAAGCTGGAGCCTTTGTAGACCTGCAGGGGCCTGGCACTCTGGCATGCCCGCCGACATGCCAGTTTCCCATGAGAAAGGCTCCACGGGATGCTGGTGATAAGGATGGGGAGGGCGGGGAACAGGCACAGTGCAGCACACATTTCCCACGTCCTCCTGGGGCAGCAGCAGCCATTGCCCTCCTGTTGTGGGCCTAGCACCCTGCAGGATGCCCAGCAGAGGTTTTTCTCTACAATGGAGGTGGCCAGGAGGCTCTGTAGAGCCTTCCACCCCACTTCATCTCCTGGCCCCAGACCACCAGGCAGAGCACAGCTGTTGTAGATGCTGTGGCTGAGGGCACAGGCTCATCCAAACCATGGCTGATGATGACAGAGGCCCCTCCCATTCCCTGGTGACTCTGGCAGCAGGGATCTGTTCTGTGGACAGCTGGGGAGCCTCACAGGGTGACACAGGCAGCCAGGTGTTGTGTAGCAATTTCCTCTAAAGCTAGAAGCTCATTGAGACACAAGAAGTTCAGGGCGGGAGAGACGATGGGTCAGTAGTGATAGCTTGGTAGTTAAGAACACCTGTTGCTCTTACGGAGGACCCAGGTTCGCTTCTCAACACCCACACAGTGGCTCACAACCATTTGTAACCCTAGTTCCAGCGGATCTGATATCCTCTTCTGACCTCCATGGGCTGCATGCACATGGTACACTGACATACATGAAGGCAAAACACCCATACATATAAAATAAATAAAATCTTAAAAAAGAATGCAAAAAAGTTTTCTGGAGGCAGGTGGATCTCTGTGAGTTCAAGGCCAGCTTGGTGTCCAAGGCAAGCTTTGAAGCCAGCCAGGGTCAGCCAGCATGACCCTGTCTCAAAAAAAAAAAAAAAAAGGAGAAGAAGAAGAAAAAGAAAAGGGGGCACAGGAAGTTCCTGTGCATTAGGTGCATTAGGTCCCTCCTTCCCCAATCTTATATAAGCTATAATGCCTGCTGAGGAGACTCGACCGGGCTCAGATCAGCCAAACTTCCTAGAAGACACTCTCTGAGCTGAGTCACTCTCTGAGTCATACAGAGCCCTCCAAGGCTCTAGGCTTCCTAAGCCATCACCTATGCTGGTGGGCTTTTGGTAATGTGGCTGCTTTAGTCATCCATGCTCTTGAAGTAGCCTTTCACCTGCAGTCTTCTATGCAGCCCATATAAACTTTCACCCCACCAAGTTGGACTTTGGAGCTAGCCTTACTTTAGTCTGTTGTTGGCTTCCCATCTGGGGTGAGTAGATGCTTGTATAGAATCTCCTAAGGAATAGTGTCATGGGACAATAGGGAACAGTTGGAGGCCGAGGACCATGCTGGGGACTGTCCTTCAGTGCTTGAATCCTTCCCTGAACACAGCAATGACAGCCCATCTGCAGGGGGATCTAAAGCCTATGGGGCACCCAAGGTGACCACAGCAACAAGAAATCCTTGACTTAGCTCAGCTCTTGACAGAAAGACTGGAATGCCACCTAGCAGACTGCCAGAGGGGGCTTGCTTCTTTCCACATACAAATGCTTTTTGCCTCAGCTTCCACCACACACGAACTCTCAGTAGTCAACTGAAAACTGTAAAGCCTTTTGCGTTTAATAGCAAGAACAGAAAGAGAGATGACCTAGACTGATGATCAGACAGTGCTGTGGTACAGTGCTATTTGGAGCTGGTCCTAGCTGGGAGGTGGGGCCTTGTGGGATCTCCTCAGGTCAGGGATTAGGACGGTCTCATGAGAGCGTGGCTGCAATAGCCTGAGCCTAGGCCACCAGCCTCTCTGACTTTCTGTCTGGCAACAGCTGCACTTGCTTCTGAACATACCCCTACCGTAATTGCCATTTGCCATAGGTCCCTCCAAAACTATGGCCAGAACCTCCAAAACTATGAGCTAACTAGCCTACTTTACTTAGAGTTTCATCATGGTTAGGCAAAGCAAGTAGTTTACAATGGCCAGGACAATAAAGGGTCTAGCAAGAAAGGAAGGGACTCTATATAAACCAATGGGGGAGAGGGGCTCCCACAGAGCTGGAAACCTAGAAAGTCTAAAGGTTCTAGGTGTGGTGCATAGGCTTATCAGTCCAGCACTTGGGAAGCAGAGGAAGGAGAACTGTGAATCCCAGGCCAGCCTAGAATAAATAAATACATCGTGAAACCCTGTCTCAAAATGGGGCAGAGGGAAAAACAGGAAGAGAAAGGGGAGGAGGAGGAAGAAGTCGTGGCAAGGAAGATTGCTGGAATTAGAAAGCGTCAAAGATTATACTTCTGAACACTTGCTGCTCTTTCAGAGGACTGGGATTCGATTCCTAGCACCACTCTCGGTTCACAATCATCATTTACTCGACACCAACCATACATATGGTGCACATTCATACATGCAGGCAAAACAGTCATACATAAGATACAATGAATTAGTCTAATTTTTAAAAGACCATTCTTTGACTGCTTCTCAGCCTCAGACTGCGTGCGTGGCTGGAGGAGTTGGTGAGATGGAGGACAGGAGGGAAGAAATTACACAAACTGAAACCAAAGAGGAAAAAGAAGGGAGGGCATTGCAGAGGGAGCCAAGAGCTGTGGGCTTCTCATACCGCCATGTGTGATGTCAGCTGCAGCTTGCCAGTCAGTCCTGGAGATGGGAGGGGAATGCAGCAGAGGAGAGAGTTGTTAAGATGTCCCAAATGAATGAAAGACATTAAGTAAAAAACTCAAGGTCAGGGAGCCCCAAGCGGGACTCAAAACAAAGCAGCAACCTGTAGGCAAAGTTTTTCATGGAACCAGGATCAGCTCTGTTCCACTAGCCACTTTCCAAATAACCACTCAGAGACTTAATTATAAATGCTTGACCAATAGCTTAGGCTTGTCACCAGCCAGCTCTTACAACTTAAATTAACCTGTTTCTATTAATCTATGTGTTGTCTGGAGGCTCATTTAACTCATCTATGAACTTCCCATGTAGCTTCTTCCTTCTCCTGTTTGAGACTCCCCAGACTCCGCCCTTCTTCCCAGAATTCTCTCTGCCCCAAAAATCCTTGCCTAGCCATTGGCCAATCAGCTTTTTATTAACAATGAGAGCAACACATTTTCACAATGCACAAAAGGATTATTTCACAGCAACGATCAGCAAATACACAGAGACTATCAAACACTTATCAAAGCCCGAATGCCTGAAAAAAGAGTATCAGGCATAAATACACACTGAGGACTAGGAATGCCTATAGTAATTAATGCTGACTTCCCTCCAGGGACAGGCAAGTCAGAGACCCCCTGGACTGAGTAAAGTCACACTGCTGATAGCCCAGAAGCCAACACCCACCACCCAACAAATACATCCTTCAAATATCGAGATAAAAGGATTTATTTTTTAAACAACAAAAGCATCCAACAGAGTTCACAGACCTGTGTGCACCTCAAGGAAGGTTAAAGAAAGTTCTTCGGTCAAAAGATAAACCAAGGGAGAAGTTGGATCCATACAAAAAAATGAAAAACCCAAAAATGGTAGAAAAAAAAAAGATTTTCTTACTTGAATCTAGAAAGTGTCTAAATGGAGCAAAGGTCATAAATCAGCCCTAAGGAGAGCCTTTGGGCACCTGAGAGGCTTTGTTGGCGAAAGTGAAGGCTTTGTCAAATTCTGGCTTGCCATGTGGCCTGAAAATTGCTAGGCCAGTGTGTGACACCCCCCCACACACAAGGTGCCTTGCCTCTGTGTTACTACCCACCCTGCCCAGGGCATCTCCCAGCTCACATCAGAGGCCACGAGAAGGAGAGATGGGGAAGGAGAGAGTGGCCTATCCCTACTGACCACCGGCCCTGGGGTATGTGGTCTTTCCAAGCAAGCAAAAGACTCATGGTTCAGAGAACACGAGTGGGAAAAGCTGTAGGAAGTTGGGGACAGCCTGGATCTCATCACAAAAGACTCCAAACACAGCAAGTATTAAATATGTTCCGTTTAAAGTCAAAGGCCACGTTTGGAGCTGATGTTGGTCAACTGGGCATTCGTGGTGTAGACTGTCCTTGTTCACCCAGACATAGTTTTGGTGACAAATCACCCGGAACAAGGTCCTCTGTAGCATGGGGATGTCTCTGGCAGGAGGTGCCTTCTCTTCCTCAGCTGACCAGAACAGTTAGGAGTCCCCGTTTCTGGAAGTCGAGTTACCACAGACTATACACTAAGGCTCCATGAGGCAGAGTGCGTGGCCCTGCTATTCTGGGACCTGGGCTCTCTCTCCCTGATACATTAGCCTTCTAGATTGAAGCCATTTATGTCTAAAAATATCTGTGATGTGGGGATGGCTGTCGCTGCATCCCATTTGTTTATGCAGAAGTGACAGCTGAGGCTTTCAGTAACTATCGTGTGTGTTCTATCAGTGAGATGAGATAAAAGAATCCCCCTTGGAGGGCAGACATGCCTCTGCTGAGAGAACACAGAGATAGCTAGAGGACTCAAAACAGTCACGGAGCGTGCTCTGGCTCTAACTCCCTAATTTTCAGTTCTCATGTAACCGAATAATTATCCTTTTTTGGCTAGGACTCGCTATTCTGGGCCCCTAAGCAAACTTTGCTTGGAATGTTCCTGAGCACGACAGTGGGAGTTTTCCAAACCTCTGGGTCTCAAGCCATGACTTTGGGCCCTGTGGTTCATGACTTCTGACTCGCTGACCAGAGATGCACACAGAGAGTCTGCTTGTCTGGGGACACCTTAAAGTTGCAGTTATTCCCCTTCTGACCCCAACAGCCCTTAACAGCAAGCGTCTGAGCCTGTGCTCTGCCACCCACCACCCGGGTTTGTGTGCCAGCTTCACCTCTTAGAAGTCCTAAAGACTCCATCTTCCACGTTCATGCATTCCTCACCTTAAAATGAAGAACAGCCCCTTGCCCTGGTGACTGGACAGATCCAATTACATGTGGTAAATGGCCTGAGAGAATGGGTCCCCCATAGCCACAGGTTTCTCTTTATTTCTTCCATGGCAACGACTAGAGGTTAAGGCTCACTGTGGAAGCCTCATGTCCTATAAACTCTTGACAAAGCTGAGCGACACAGAGTCTCTAACTCCTCAGAAACTCCAAGGAGAAACCCTTGGGATTTGGTTCATGGTCTTGGCACCAGCCTTTGCTGCCCTCCCCCAGGGCAGTCACCTCCTGGAGGCTCTGGCAGCTTCTTACATTGTTGGGGCAGCGTGCTACGCTTCCCACCCCCAGTTGACCCACTTGGGGCTAGCCTCAAGAGCCTGGCAAGATGCCAGCTGTCATGGGTTGAAGGGGTGGGAGTCTGCAAACATGCAGGCAGGGAGTCCCATGGCTGGCTGACTACATAATTCTTCTATAAGTAGAAACGATTAATAAGCATTTTATAAGTACTCAGCCTCACTTAAACAGAAACAAAGGAATCCAGGCGTGGAGGGACACCTGTAATCCCAACACTCAAGAGACCAGGAAAGGAGGATCACAAATTTAAAGCCACCCTACACTACCTTAAAAACATGTCATATAGCATGGGTTCCATCTCAAGTACTGCATACACTGATCCTTTTAGTGCCTGCCTGTAATCCTGAACTTGGGAAGCACAGGCAGGAAGATCAGGAGTTCAAGGTCACCCTCGGGTACATAGTGAGCTTGAGGCCAGCATGGACTACAATGAGAATCTATCTCAAAACAAAGCAAAATGTATGAGATGTGGACAAAGGCAATAAGAGCGGGCATACAACTGAGGTCAGGATCTTGAAAAGCAGAAACTGGCACACTGTAAAGGTGCTTGGAGGGGCCCTTAGTATGAAGACAACTTTCAGAAAGAATTCTAGGGCTCTATGGGGTACATCTTTATGTGAAGATGCTGAACAAAGAAAGTGGATTGGTCCACACGGCAGCCTAAAGTCTGCAGTCCTGGTAGAGTGTCCCTGCAGGAGAGCCAACTTTCAGGGTTCTGCCTAACGAAGAGGCAGTAGGTTATGGTTTTCTGCAGTTAGTATGCATTATTTTCATGGTTCCACAGAAGTTTATTTTAGGAGGAAACTGCATCTGAGGCCACTGCATTTCTAGCCAATGCCTCATTCTGGGACAGCAGGAGGTGGGTGGTGGCATACCGCATGGGACAGCCTCCTTCCTGCTTCCCCGAAACAGGAGGTCTCAGTGGCCTCCTGGGCATTGTGGGGACTAGGGTTGCCTGGGATGGGGCAGGGGAGGGCACTGTAGGTAAGGGTGGACTGTGAAGGCCCCCTCTCCACAGAACTCCTTTCTTCTCTGTCCTTCCCCTAGATACCCTCAAACAGGAGTTCCCTCCCAGTGCCCTTGCCTCCCAAGCTAAGGCATTATGGGTCCTGGGCGGCCACAGCCGACGACTATGCCCCTCACTTTCCACTGGGCTCTGATCCACCTTAGACCTCTCAGCTCTCCTTTCCTCACTGCTGTGACCGAGCCAGCAAAATTCTAATCTTCCTTAACCTGTTCAGAACAACCACCTCACAAGCAGAGGAGAACAAAAGTAGAGGGCCAGGCAGGTAGGAAAGCAGGCATGGGGGCTGCTGCAGGGCAGCACACTGCAGTGCAGAGCAGACCCCAGGCAAAGGGGCATTTACAGCACCAGGGCCTGCAAAGGCCAGTGCACGCACGTGTGTGTGTGTGTGTGTGTGTGTGTTGGGAGTTGGAGGCTGAGGTTCTGACAGACCTATGCACATCTTCCCATCTTCACAGAAGAGACCTTAGCATGCCTCCACAGTTTAGCTCAAAAGTAGTGCGAAGTGAATACAAAATCAGTGGCCTTGTGATTCTACAACAACCATCAATCCTGTCAGAAGCTCCCAGATCCATATTAGGCAGCAGAGAAAAAGTCAACAAATTCCCAAAGTAAAAGTCACAGGACAATATTCTTTGGCTCCAATATTAAAAACTAAAATGTTGCTGGGCTTGGTGGTGCAAGCCTTTAATCCCACTTGGGGGGCAGAGGCAGGCAGATCTCTGTGAGTGCAAGACCAGCCTGGTCTACAAAGCAAGTTCCAGAACAGGAAACCCTGTCTCAAAAACTAACCAAACAAACAATAAACCCACAAAAAAAAACTAAAATGCTACCAAGAAAAGGTTAATTTTAAAGAATGCAGTCTCTAGAAATAAAAGGTACCAAGTAGTTTGAGGGTCACCCAAGTTCGAGGGTCACCCAAGGGTTAAAACATTCATTACAGGCAGCTATGGAAATACAACAATAATTTCATGCATGTAAAAGTTAATGAAATCAGCTCCAAAATGAATTCTGAGAAAAAGTATAGTTGCAAATTATTATTGTGATATGAATACAAAATTAAACACAAAGCCAGGAGTAGTGAGTGACACACCACCCCTGTTCATCCCTGTAACGTAGTACTCAGAAGGCGGAGGCAGAAGGGTTACAGGGCACTGGATACCAGCCTCGGCTACCTAGTGAGTTCATATATGGAGACCTTGTACTAAAGGAAATCACCAGTAAGTATTTAAATCAAGATTTTTAAAAAAGGCCTGTGAGAAGGCTCAGCGGGGGAAAGTCCCTTGCTGTGCAAGCCTGGCGACCTGGGTTCAATTCCTGGAACCCCGTGGAAAGAGAAAACAAAGCCATGAGGCTATCCTCTGCCCTCCTTCACACCCAAGCCATGGCACCTGGACTTCTCCTCCCCCAGCAGTCATGCACCGCTGTGCGCATGTGTGCACTTAAAACCATTAGTGGGCACGCCTTTCATCCCAGCACTAGGGAGGCAGAGGCAGGGAGAGCTCTGTGAGTTCGAGGCCAGTGTGGGCTGCACAACAAGTTCCAGGACAGTCAGGGCTGTTATACAGAGAAACCCTGCCTTGAAAACCAAATAAATAAATAAATAAATAAATAAATAAATAAATAAAAACAACAAAAATACATTAATGACCATTTAAATCTAACTTACTGATGCATTAAAAACAATAACATGAATAAGAAAATTCAAAAGCTGATTCTTTTTTTTTTTTTTTTTTTTTTTTTTGGTTTTTCGAGACAGAGTTTCTCCATAGCTTTAGAGCCTGTCCTGGAACTAGCTCTCGTAGACCAGGCTGGCCTCAAACTCACAGAGATCCGCCTGCCTCTGCCTCCTGAGTGCTGGGATTAAAGGTGTGCACCACCACCGCACAGCCAAAAGCTGATTCTTTAAAATAGCTACAATAGCTGGGCATGGTGTCTCACGCCCTTAATTCCAGAACTGGGGAGACAGGGACAGGTGAATCTCTGAGTTCAAGACCAGTCTAGTTTACACAGCGAGTTCCCAGACAGCTAGGGCTACACAGAGAAACTGTCTAGAAAAACAAAACAAAACAGAAAGCTACAACAAAATAAGCATGATTCTGAAGAGTCCCATCTAAGGGAGAAAAATAGCAGAAAACATTGACTATAAAACCAGCAAGTCAACTAGAGAAAGTACCAGATTAATACGTAAATAATGTACAGTGTGCTGGGCACGGTGGAACACACCTTGAATCCCAGCGTTCCAGGTAGAGGACAAGTGGATCTCTGTACGTTTGAAGTCTGTCTGGTTTACGTTATAAAACCTCATCTCAAAAAAACAGACAAATAAAAAGACAAGAAAGAAAGGAAGAACAAAAGGGTGCAGAAGGCCCCTGCCAAGTGCCCATATGCTCCATCTAGCTGTGCAGAACATACAGAACAAAACATACAGCGTTACATCTGCCATCATAAAGTCACTTCAACATGACAAGGGAGATAAACAGCATTTGATGCTGAGAAGCTTTTGATGAAACTAATTTCTTCTTATTACTCTGAGACAGTCTTGTTATGTAGTCCAGGCTGGCGTTAAACTCACGGTCTTTCTATGAGTTTAACTTTTTATGAGTGCACCTGATTGTGCACACCACCCTAGCCAACACTTATTCCTGAGACCTCCTCTCTCTGTGAAGAGGCCCTTCCCTCAGCCAGCACCTGCTTCCTCGTGGGGCCAGGAACCATCCCATCAGTCAGGAAGAAGCTGATTCTTCTGAAGCACTTCTGAAGGTACTTCCAGGTACCTTCTGGATGGTGGTTTCTGCCTCTGGTGACAGAGCGTCTACCCAAGATTCCAAAAATAGCCATAGGGACTTTCTGCGGTGGGCAGAGGCTGCTTCTCCAATTGCCGAAAATCCTGATGTCCTTAGTTCAGCATGGTCAGGAATGGAGTGAACAGCCAGGGCTACTACAGCAGTCAGCTCTCCACTCCAGCGCAGGAGAGCACAGCCTACCCAGTTTACTGATGGTGTTCAGACAAGCCAGGAGCTGCCCAGGGCTGTAGGAGACAGCAGACAATAGAACCCCTTTTCCCTAGATGCTGGGCAGATGCAAGAGGAAGTCTTGCTAATTGTTGGATTAAAGCACTTCAACACTTTCCTAAGCTAGGGAAATGTGTGCTGGGCTGGTGGGATCTATGCTGGCTGTGTGTCTTCCTGAGATTTTCATCGAGCGACTGATCCACTGGGATGTGCAGTGGAAGCAGGGAGGAGGTGGCCACTCTACAAGTGATCCCTCCCTGTGTTGGGCTACTTAGAGGAGCGCTGACTATCAAGAGGTCCCTGCGCTTTTGCCAGTCTGAGTGTTCCACTAACCACGTGGCTGGCCAATGAATCCTTTTAAAAAAAAAAAAAGCCGTTTTCCAGAAAGTCTAAGGGATTTGCCAGCTTGGGCACTGTACAAGATATGGCAGCTTGGGTAAGGTTCCAAGACCCTGGGACCAGTAATGAGCAAACAGCACTAGACTAGCGTAGAACCTCTACAGTCCGAAGTCGCTTGCCTCACACAAGCGCACGCGGCACTCGCTGACCGCTGTTGGGCACCTCTTCTTTGGAGAAATCAAGAAACGGGACAAAGTATGAACAAAGGAACTCAGGGAGGGTCCTAGTGGCAAGAGGGAGACTCCTTGCTGGGTCATGGGTGCCCCCCACACAAGCCCTTGAGCGCAGTGACGAGAATGGTGTCTGTGCCCACCAGAGGGCACCATTCTGGCCTTCAGGTCTGAGCAGAGGAGCCCAGGATAAGTATGGAATTTCTGTGTGAGCACCTGGTCTGCACCTGTGTCCCCAACTCGCCAACCTGTGGGAAATGCAGCCTATACTCGGTAGATTCAGAGCTGGGAATGTCTCTTTGATCCCAGGGGAGGGAAGATCTGAGGGCGGGGAGAAAGTGGGAGACATCGGAGCATGCGTGTTCCTCAGTGGAGCAATTTGACTCATCCCTGCTATCTGCCAGCTCTGCCCGCCGGTCACATTGCTTGGAGGAAGGGTGTCCCTCTTCCCCCACAGGGCCTTGGGCTTGCTCAGTTAACAGTTTGCTGTCCTCTACCTCTGCGAGTGATGTCGTCTGTGACTGCTGAGTTGCGATGGAATCACCACTCCGGCAAACTCATCTGGGATGATGACCCCAGGGCTAAGTGGGACATCACTGAGCAGAGACTGTGAGGGCCTGCACTGTCCCCATAAAGAGAAGTGCCCAGCCAAGGGGACTACTATAATCCAGAGACCCTGCATTTTGCTCTTACATCCCTGGAGATTGGGACGTGGGTTGTGTAGGGAAGTATAGTTCAATGCTATCACACACATCCACTCTGAGCCAAGGCCTGGGGCTCCTCTAGCCACAGGGCAGTTGCAGCTCAAACACTTACCCCTCCATGACCTGCCAGGCTTCCTCAGCCTGGAGAGAATCAGGTCTAGGGGGCAAGGACCAGAGGGGTTGTGCAGGTTCCAAGGCAACAGGGATGTGGAGTAAGGTGGATGCCAGGAACTGGGAGGGTTGCTGAGGCCCAGGAAGGACAGGCCGCATAGTCTCCACCACTTGGGACTAGTGGTTACCTCATGATAACTAATGGCATATGAAACGGGGCTCACTTGAGAGGGGGTTACAATCTCTTATACCCTCGTGGCTGGCTTGTTCACACATCAGATTCCTGAGATGGTTAAGGCCTGCCTTTCAGAGGGCAGAGAACCATGGTACCTGCTATCACAGTGAGCTCATTCTTCACCCAGCCTTGGGACTGTAGATATATGTGTTCCTGCTATAAATCAGGGTACTCGCTGAGGAGACCTATAGAGAGATTGTAGAGGGCCAGTGCAGAACCCTCTTCTACCCATGCGGCTGCTTCCTCTGTCCCCTGAGAAGCCTCTTCTGTTCTGGCATCTTGTCCCCCTGTCCTTCTTCCCCCACCATTCCCACTCTTAAGGCTCCAGGGCAGGAAGGAGTCTGGGTGGCTCTACCCAGGCTCGGCGGAAGAGAAAGTTTCTAAATCCATCACTGGCTCCACGTGCAGCTGGCTCGGGCACAGATGCAGGCCATAGCTGCCAAGCCAGCTCCCCATGGAGAGGCCCCACCAGGAGGGTGGGCACAATGCCACCTCTGAGAACAGGCCTGGTCAGGAACCAGCTCTTGGGGCTGTGTGATGAAGCAGTGTTAAAATTCAGCCAGCGTCCAAGGCAAAGTTGCAGACTTCTTTGCCAGCAACTGGCAGCAGGGTCTGGACAGGGGGCTATTCTATGCCAGTGAGTCCAGTCCTGGGGGCTAAGGACACAGGGAACAGCGGCTGACAACTGAATTCCTGGGACTGGGCACATGTGCCTTCCCTGTGCCCTGAGTGAAATCTACCAGAGTGAGTGTTCCTGGGAACCCCTCATGGGGACCCTCTGTCTAGATAAGAGAAGTTGACTTTGAGTCCAGCTGAGCGGGGGTAGGGAGCAGGGTCTGTACTCAGGCAGGGTGAGGTCCAACAGCTCCCACACTCTTGGAGACATGCATGTGTCCAAGCCTGGGATTAGGCGTGACAGCCGGGATGCTATATTTGGATGCTGCCATCCAGGGCTGTTGTCCTTACGAAGCACGCAATGGTGGCTGGAAGGAGGGGGCAGGCTCCTCCAGTCTACCCTCTATCCCCACTTCCAGGCAGCCATCCAAAGCTTGACTCTTCCCATCCCTTTCTTCCCAAGAAAGCCAACATCTTCCTGCAGCCAGTGGATATCTGCAGGGCTTCCTGAATGTGTCACTGAACTGTCCTGCCTGCTATACCCCTGCAAGGGACAACCCTTCCCACAGGTCACCAACTCTCTGTCCCCTGGGCCAACTTTGTACCTCCTGTCCTAACCCAACCTCTTCCAGGGATTAGAGAAATCCTGAGTGCGGGGGTGGGGGAGAGGGAAGGGTCTGGAAGGACATTCTACTGCAGTGTCCACTCTCGATGTGACTTTGAGATAGCAAGTTACTATTCACAAAGCCTCAGTGTTTGCAGCTTTAAATGGGTTCAGGGGCCACTGGTTGTCAGCGGCCTGTACTGACAACCTTCACGGAGGGTTCCTGCTTCCTGGGTACCCCTCCCTCCATCTCTGGTTTTATGCTACCTGTGATACAGTCTTTCACCTCTTGCTAACTCACTGAGTTCCTGAGACATGGCAGCAAGTGAGCCCATTTGTCCCAGGATTCGGTATAGAGCTTGGTATTACACCAGCTGCCACAGATGTGAGAAGCTTCTATTGTCAGGTGTGTAAGATACCAGACCGGTTCAAAGGACTTAAAGAAGGGACTTGCTTGGGCTCTGCTCCAAGGACATAAACTGGGGAGCTGGGCTATCCCAGTGGGACAGGGTATGCAGCAAGAGTTGTCAGGGCCTAAAGTGACAACTGAGATACCGAGGCAGAAACCTACTGGTGCTCACTATCCCTGCAGTGACTAGTTGGATAGAGGGACTGTCCTTGACTTGAGATCTGGGGACATTAGATAGGGAGGGAGTTGTCTCAGAGAGAAACAGGAAGGGACTGGAGGTTAAAGCCCCTAGAAGAAAGGGCATTGGCTGTGGTTTCTCTGTGGCCTCTCACTTCCTGTCTTGACCTTGATCCAGACAGCAGGCTGGGTCAGCTCGGTGGGGTGGGCTGGAAGTTGGTTAGGAGTGATGGGTTCCATCCTCACCCACTGTTGGGTCAGATCCCAAGGAAGCTTATGGGTTCTTCTAAGGTTGAGGAGTAGAGGATATGGCTCTAGCGGGGCAAAGAAGGCCCTGTCCTGCTTAGTCTTTGGGGCCAGCACCATTGGCCATGTGCCTGACACATCCCCAGCAAGTAGCTGCTGAGCTGAGTCAAGCATCCATCTCTGAAGCCCTCTCAGGTACTCAGATCCTCACCTTACTGATCAGAGGATACCCACTCCACACAGGCTCATGGCCACACGGCACCTGACATCTCAGTTTCTGCAAATGTCTCTCTTCAGCCTTTGAACATGCCAGGCACAATGGGGGAGCTACTGTTCCCACTGAAAGAGAGAAGCTGCCAGCTTCAGGGGAAGTCTCTGTTACTCAAAACTATCCTGAAGGTAAGCTGGGGTCACAGGAGAGCTGCCATGCACCAAGATCCACAGAGCCTCAGAGCCACCTGGCTTGGGGGGCTTACTCCCACCCCTTGTTCCACCGCGACAGCAATGGTGGAAATCAGGTCTCCTGAGGTTAATCGTTCTCAGGTCTGGGGAGTGGCAAAGGTCAGCTCATGGCACTATGGTGTCAACTGACAGCCATTGCAACATCCAACCAGGAAACGCTTGCTAAAAAGCAAAAGGCCAGAAATAAAGCCAGATTATCTGGAAGAACACAGCCAGAGAGAGGATGCAGCAGGCAGGACAAGAGTGGAAGAAGTGACCGAAAGGTAGAAGAAAGCGCAGGGTTTGCAGAGTCCTAGGCTGACAGTGTGAGGAACATGCCCATCCTTCAAGGACCACAGCTAGCAACTGCCACACCTGCTGATGTCCCAATCGCTAAAGGAAGCCACCATCGTAAGGTTTCACAAACACTTTAAGCTGAAAGTCAAACTTCCAGCCCACAAATCAGTCAATCAGCCAGTCAATCAACCTTAAATTGTTCTGCCTCCTCTGCTAACGGAGACAATGGGACCTGGTGAGAGGAACCTAAGAGAACTTGCGGGCTGGTTACCCTGCCAAGCTGAGCTGTCACTCACACACAGAGGCAGCAGGAAGCACCTTAGGCAATCTGAATTCTGGGAACGTCTTAAGCACAGGGCTTATTTCTAGGAGCTACAACCGCCTGGATTTAAAAGATCTGTATGGGAGGGGATGATGGCATTATAGAAAGACGAAGACGTGGAAACTAACAACCCATCTGCAGAGTGAACAAAAGCCGGAGCAGAGCTTCTCATCTGGGTTGTCAGGATGAAATGCCGGCTCAAGGGTGTGGCCGTCAAAGACAGACACAGTGAAATAGATCAAACCGGAGGACACAGAGGGAGAGGCAGGGGTGAGAACATATACCTGCAGTCAGTGAGTAGTGGGGAGCAAAGAGTGAGGTGGGGAAAGATAGAGGTGGAAGGAGGTAGGGAGAGAGGAGGGAGGGAAGGAGAGGGGGCGGTGGAAATCAGAGATTGCTGCTCTTTCAAGGAGAGGGATCCAACTTGTGTAGATTGACAAGTAAGAAAATAAACACGAGCATACATATGTGTGCTTCCCATGTCATGGCTGGTTGGCGACAGCATGCCAATATTGCAGTCCCACTCAAAAAGAGAAAGCACATCATGTCTCAACAATAGGAGGGGGGAACACATAGAAAGAGGGAGAAAACCTCCGAAGACAAAAAGCAGAGTACCGAGAGAACAAAGGACACAAAACTCCACATCAAGGACTTTGGAAGGAGGCTCGTTGTCGTCCACGTGGAAATAAAATCAAGCAAGAAATGCTGTGCAGGAGAGATCCTGCAAACAGGAACAGAGAGGAAGACCAAAGAGTGAGTGGACCACAAGCAGTTGAAATGTGGGGATGCCACTGGCAAGAGGAGACTGTCATCTACAGCTAAGGGATCCTGTGATATGGAGAGCTAGGAGACAGCCTTGACAGCAGCAGGTCACACTGTGGCATGCTTGGAACACAGCAGAACACACATGCAAACGCCTGATAGAAAAACAACACAGAGAAAGATTTTTTAAAAAGTATTAGAATTGAAGACACTAATGTCCACTATCCAGTACAGAAAAAGGAGCTGCCGAGTACGCATAGTGAGATTTCATTTGTATTTTAATAAATAAAGCTTTCCTGAAGTTCAGAATGCAAAACAGCCCCACTGGTCAGCTTTACAGACAGGCAAGGGTGACACACACCTTTAAACCCAGTAGCCACATTAGTTTGCCATAGAAACCAGGTAGCAGTGGTGCCTTTAATCCCAGCCCCAGAGAGGAATATAGAACGGGAGGAGACAGCTATCAGACACAGTCTTATTCTGAGATTTCTGGAGGCAGGATCGCCATTTCAGACTGAGGTAGAGGTAAGAGCCAGTGACTGGCTGTTTTGCTTTTCTGATCTTCAGGTTGAACCCCATTTTCTATCTCTGGGTTTTTATTAACCGTGCTACACTCACACTTGTTCTGGGGATCAAGAGAAGAAAGCAGACTTCACAGTCGACTGTTTCTTGGGTTCACAGAAGATCTTCAGGTAGGCGTTCACCTGCTGTCTCCTCTTTCTACATCAGGAGATGAAATTAAGAACAGTGAGCAGTGGGATGTGGCTCAGAGGTAGAGTGCTTGCTCAGTGTGAGGCAGGCCCTGGGTTCAGTGGAGAGGATTGGACAGCAGAGCAAGAAAACCTGAGCCTATGAGGATTAAGATACAATTGCTGGTGGTGGCGCACGCCTTTAATCCCAGCACTCTGGAGGCGGAGGCAAGCGGATCTCTGTGAGTTCAAGGCCAGCCTGGTCTACAGAGTGGGTTCCAGGACAGCCAAGGCTGTTACACAGAGAAACCCTGTCTCGAAAAACCAAAACCAACCAACCAACCAAACAAGCAAAAAAAGAAACACTTGCCCAAGGAAAGTCAGGATGACAATAACCAAAGCAAAGAATAGACAAACAAGAAGACTTCATAGAGAAAATACGACAAACCACAACCTATTAGCACCATAGGAAAAAAAAAAAGGCCAGGGCTATACTCTTTTTACACTCTCTCCAAATACCCCAACCCAGATCAATCAAACAAAACAAAAGAAGGAAAAAAAGAAAGAAAGAAAACCACCACAGTTTTAAATGCCTTTACTAGTATTTAAAAGTAAGAAAATATAAACTGGGTAGGGGCAGGAGCAGGGGACTAAATCTTAGGAAGAAAGAAAAAAAAACCCATCATTTAAAATTATGTGTGTGGTTAATACATGTAAGTGTATGTGTGTGTACACGTGTGTCTGTTCAGTGTGGAGGCCACAGGTAGATGCCTGGTGTCTTCTTCCCTTGGGCTCCACCTTAATTTTTGAGACAGGGTCTTTCACTGAACCTGAAGCTGGAGGTTTCAGCTAGAGTGGTGGACCTGTGAGCCCTGGCATCCTGCTGCTACAGTGGTGGACCGGTGAGCCCTGGCATCCTCTTGCCAGAGTGGTGGACTGGTGAGCCCTGCATCCTCCTATCTCTGACTCCTTCAGCACCGTGGTTACAGGCACACTTGGCCATATCTAGCTCTTACGTGGGTGCTGGGGATCAAAGTCAAATCCTCATGTTCATGCAATAAATACTTTACCCACTGAATCATCTCCCTAGCCCCTTATTTTTTTTTAAGAGATAAAGTGAATGATAAAAGTTAAAGTAAAAAAAAAAAGCCAAAAACCACAAAAATACTCACTATTTAATCATACCAATCTCTGAAGCACAGCTTGTCTCTTATATTACCCCACTGGTATGAAGAAATGGTTCTCCCCATTTCTTTTTTCTTAAATTAAATTAAAAAATATTTTTATTTTATGTGTATTGGTTTGCCTGCATGTATGTATGTGTACCACGTGCGTGTCTGATGCCCGTGGAGGTCAGAAGAAGGCATTGGCTCCCCTGAAAGTAGAGTTCTGATTGGTGATGAGCTGCTGTGTGGGTGCTGGGAACCAAACTCAGGTTATCTAGATGAACAGCCAGTGCTCTTAACTGCTGAGCTATCTCTCCAGTCCTATCCAGCCCCATCCTCATTTCCTTTTAATGAAGGAAGTGGTAACTAAACAGGAATAAAGAAGGAACTAGATAAAATAAAGACAGAGGCCTGAGACTGGAGGAGATTAAACATTCCCAGGACTGCTGTGCGTCTTGGTAGGGTGGGTCTGGAGAAGCTGGACTAAGTAAACACTGATGAAACAGAAACATCGAAACAAGAATCAATAGCCAAGAAGAAGCAGGGGACGGAATGGGAGACTTGATGGACTGGTGACAGACTCATTCTCACACCAAGTTCTTCCCCACCATTAACTGCAAGGTCAGCTGGGTCTGTTCCCGCAGGTGCTCTTGATCATAAAGGAGACTGGACGGTGAAAGCCAGGAGCTGCCAATGAAGCACACGCTGGCATACCACTTCAAGAGGGGATGGAACCGAAGGGCAGGAAAGATGGCTCAGTGGGTAAAGTGTTTAAGTCCCCAAAGTCCCTTAAGGGAAAAGGGAGCTTCAAAATATACCCAGGGAAGGCTACTGTGTATTAGCACACACAATCTTCCTCAGAGGGTTCCTTCTTGTGTCTCCCCGAGAAAGGCCCATGAGCTGAGTAATGAACAACAGTAGATGTGGGGAGATTCTGAATTCTGGCCTGAGGATTGGTGGGGTGAAGGAGCATGTGGAAGGGGCTCTGGCTGCCACCTCCCAGCTTTTTCTGGGTACCCAGCTCTTTCTGACAGCACACAGTAACATGTCTTCATCTTGCCCACAGATGGCAGCCAGTGAGGAAGCTTACTGAAGCCCAGTGTCAGCACCTGGCTGTTTGAGCCTGCACAGCCTGGACGGCTCTGGAACATTCTGGGTGAGGGCCAGGAAACAATGTGTCCACAGGGAAATGCTAGCAAGTTACATCACTGGAGACATCCCACCTGCTTGCCTTCCACAGGGTGGGAGCTGTTTAGTGCTGTCCCAAGTTGCAACCTTTTACCTTTGAACACAGAGACTGGCTGCACCCTACAGCTGAGGTTTTTTTAATCCAAGGCAGATGGAAAGGACAACACAGAGTGCTTAGTGCTAGAGCCCTCAGTGACAGCCACCATTCCCGCAGAGGTATCCACTTTCTGTGCCACTCGCTTAGCCCTGTCTCCCACAAGGAAGATGCCCAGAGACTGGGACAAAGGGGAGCCCAAGAATGATGCCAAGGTCATTGGGCACAAGGGAGTAGCTGTCAGCAGCCCTCTCTGGGAGCTGAGGAAGGAAATGGGGCTCCCCTCCCTGTCTTCCCAGCCCAACAGGCTGGCTCCACAGACTCTCTGGAGATATATGCTGGAACTCACTTGGGGCAGGCATACAGTGTTCAGTGAGGTGATCTCAATCAAAAGGCCACTGCAGCCCATGAAAATTCCTTCAGCATAGAGCATTGGGAAAGGGGCAGCTGTCGGCAGGGTGAAAACGGACCTGGGCAGAGTAGACTGTGAGCCATAACGACTGAACTCGGCTTGGACTGTGGTCTCTGGTAGCGCCTCCTCTAAACCCACAGTCAGCCTCAGGGTTGATCTGGCGCATGGTGCAGATGGTATCCTCTGCTTCCTCGCTGCCTCCTTTATGAGCCTAGACCTGGATGCAGAAAGCCCCTGGCTGTGCCTTCCTTCTTCCCCCAGAAAGTATAGTTCCATCCCTAAAGTATAGTTCCATTGTCTAGACCTGGATCTGGACCACAGGTATGGGTGGGCAGGGTACTAGTGTCATAAGCCACGAAACACATCATTAGCTATTTTTACAGCTCAACTGGTTGTCATCAATTCATTGGTCCTGCTAAGCCAGGAAGCCCTTCTATAACATCCCAGTTTCCCACCATCACACATGAGGTCATCAGCCCCATAGCCACCAGGCTCAGCACAAATGTGACCTCAATATTCACTGGCACATGCCAAGTTCTAGGGTGAATGTCTCTGTGGGTACATCTCTATAGTAACCAAGATAGTCCCAGGGTGGCAGGGTGGGAAGGATGCAAGCCAGTGGGTAGCCTCCTGTGCCAAGCTTCTGGCAACATGGCTGCCCTGTGGAGCACATGGAGGAAATTTAATCCTACTACCCTGTGTAACACAAGTAGAGCGTGAGCCTGGAGGAGCTCACATGGCTGCCGCTTGATTGCCTTTTCAGAGCTTTTGGAGGTCTAAGAAGAAGCTTCGCTCTCCGTTCCTGTTGAAATTCAAAACATAGGCAACTCCTCCGGACTGCTGGGAGCTGAGAGTTTCCTGCCTCAACACTTGCCCTGAACACACAAAGGAGGCTGTGTGCTTCAGCATAGCAGGGTAGGCAGCAGGCCCAAGCAGGGAGCATGGGTCATCGCACCCTGCATAAATCAACGATCTAAAATGGTGATCTGGATATGGTGTCTCCTACTCAGAGCATAGGATCCTGGGTAGCCACGCATGGCAGGTCTCTGACATTTGTCCTTCTGTTAATCCACAGCATGGCCAACCTTATTCCTGGGGACCCAGACAGCCCTACCTGTAACTCCAAAGGTTGCAGACTAGCTAGAGGGTCCTCATGACTCCGATTGGGGTCAGTGAGCCAGAGCCACACCCCTGGGGACAGCCTTGGATTCTCAGCTTCACAGACTCTGAGAGGCCCTTGGAGGACCAGGCCCCTGGAATCAGGACAGTGTAAGATACTATGAGCAGGAGCAGATAGGGCCTGCAATTACAAATTCTGATGGCTTCTCTAGAGAGCAGGCACCTTGTCTGCCAGGAAGGTAGCCGCTCTGGGATGCCATTGAGTTCTGGTGAGCGGGCCATGGCAGGGGATGGTCCTGTCTAGACTGCTATCTGTCTCTAGCATCTTTTCTCACCTAAGGTGATGTCTCACAGTCTGAAGCTGTTCAGGAAGGAAAGAGCAATGGTACTTCCCCTCTTAATCAACTGTGCTGGGTGACTCTTTTGCCAGTCTGACACAGACTAGGTCATCTGGGAAGGCAAAGCCACAACGGAGGAAATGCTTCCTTCAGACTGGCCTGTAGGCGAGCCTGTGGGAGAATTTTCTTGATGAATGATTGATGTGGGGCCCAGCCCACGGTGGGTGGTGTCAACCTGGGCAGGTGGTCCTGGGAGGGATGAGAAAGCCACGAATTAGATTCCCAGTCAATATGCTAGATGACATTATGTTTCCATTAGAAGACCGTGGCTGTGGTTTAATGAGATAACCCAGTAATGACAGCTCTCAGCCCAGCACGCAGTGAGGCCTGGCGCTGAGTTCATGGGCTTGCAGGTACTTGCTGGGTGCTGCTGACCCTGAGATGCCCTGTGCTGCTGCCAAGGACTCAGGGTGATCCTGAACCTCTCTCCCAACAGGCATCCTGACAGATCCACCCAGAAAGTAACGGATGAAAAGCAGGGCTGTGGGGTGGGAGTGGAGGGGGTGTCACGGTCAAAGTGGAGGGCTGTTGTTGAACCCTGGGCTGATGTGAGTAGCTAGGTGCTCAGGTAACTTTAATGGTTACATACCTTGCCAGGTATGCATTTCCCAGCACTCAGGGCAGAGCTGAGAGGATTGCCACAAGTTCAAGACCAGCCAGGTCAATGTAGCATGGTTCATATCAACCTAGACTACAGAGTAAGACTGTCTCAAAAAAAAAAAAATGAAGCCCCAAATTGTTGCATACCTTGACCATGGAAAATCAAATCATGCCACAGGTTGAGATGAGCCATTCCAGGAAGCCTTCTTCTGGTCAGAAACTATCCTGAATACTATTGGCTGCTCTGTGCTGTTACTTGGCAATTTCTTTCTCTGAGACACACAGAGCTATGTCCCCCTCTTGAGTGCAGATGTGTTCATGTAAGTGTATGTGTGTGTGTGCAAATGTGTGCATATGCATGCATATGGCTCGGAATGGAGCCTTCTAGGGCCTTCCAGACACAGGCATACGCTCCACCACTGAGCCACACCCTTGGGCCACAGAGTACTTTAAAAATAATTCAATGGCTCCCTCCCTCCAGCACGGGTCCTCCTTTCAGCCTGGTTTGTCAAGGACTGCAGGCTATCAGACAGACTCAGAGATCTGGCTGGTTTGAAATGACACCAACCCTCCCACCATAGTTTCTGTGTCCTATAGGACACATCTAAAGCCACCTTCCCGCTTCACATCTATACACAGGGATAAAATCCAGTCTGACATGGATGTAGCTGCAGCCAGCAGAACTGTGTAAGCTCAAGGAAAAGCCAGCGTAAGGAAGGGCTTTCTAGCCTTGACTTGAACTGAGCCACGAGGAAGAGTAACAGACCTGCCTGAGTTAGAAAATGCTTGTTGCTGCCAGGCGGTGGTGGTGAGTTCGAGGCCAGCCTGGTCTACAAGAGCTAGTTCCAGGACAGGCTCCAAAGCCACAGAGAAACTCAAAAAACCAAAAAAAAAAAAAAAAAAAAGGAGCTGGATAAGCAAGTTGCAGAAATAACCTTCTGCAAGAAAGACCCTTGAAACATGCACAATATTCAGATTCATTGTAACCAGAGACACCACTTCTCAGACAGTGACAGTTTAAGCAGGGCAGTGCAATCTGCTGGAAAAGCCTCGGGGACACAGGTGCCCCTGGCACAGCAAATAGGGGTGCAGTCCTCAGGATACCATCTTCCGACCCTGTGAGCCCAGGTATCAACCCAACAGTGAGGGGGTGGGAAGGCACAGACAGCCTCTGCGAGCGCTGTTTGAGGGCAAAGCTGACTCCCCACAGCTGAGAAACTACATAGTGGAATACTAGGCAGTTATGAAAACAGACAGAGAAACTCTTCGTGTCCTGCCAGGAAGGAAGTCCCAGAACATACTGCTAAGTAAACACATGATCTAAACAGCAAGGGGAGCTGTTACATGCTGTCCCTTGTGTAAGAATGAAGATATAAGAAAAATACACACATCTGCCCATTTGTGCTAAAGGAACACAGGAAGGAAACAGGAGGGGGCAACGGGACATTCGCCATAGGAAGTGGGTGGGTATAGAGAACGAGGAAAGGGCGGAGGGCAGGAGGAAGCTCTCACTTTTACCCAGTGTGTCCACATGGCCAAGCCTAGGACCCAGTTAGCAAAACCAATCACCAGTCTGGGTGCTATCGAGGGAATTTGGGGAGTATGTTTAGCGTCCGAGGTCCAGGGAATAATCCTGGAGATGTGGTTGGCCTTAATTTCTTCCATGGGAAGAAATTCAACTCTGAGGCTGAGTCCACATAGCAGTAAGCCCTATTGTGGACATTTTCACTCAGCCTGCTACCTGCCCATGGGTTCTTCGTTGGCCAATTCTTCCATGTGCATGTGTATGCGTGCATGTGTGTGTGTGTGTGCATGCATGTGTGTGTGTATGTGTTTGTGTGTGTATCCCACGTATGTGTGGGTATCCAAGGAGGCCAGAAAAGGGTGTCAGACCTCCTGAAGCTGGGATTACAGGCAGTTATAAGCTACCCAGTGTGGATGTTGTGAACCTGACTTGGGCCCTCTAGAAGAGCAACAAATGCTCTTAACCACTGAGCCATCTCTCCAGACCTCCAATTCTTTTTTAAGCTATTATTACTAATTTTTTTGGTGTCTGTGTATATAAGAAACCAGAGGCCTGAGCAGACAGCTTCCTTTATTTCTCTCCCATTCGTTCCTTCGAGATAAGCTCTCTCATTGAGCCTGAGTCTATTACTGTTTCTTCCACCAACTAAGCCAGCAGCCAGGAAGCCCCAGCAATCCTCCTGTCTCTGTTTCCTCCAGTGCTGAGGTTACAAGTGTGTGTAGTCATTTTTTCAACGAGGTCCTGGAGATCCAAAATCAGGTCCTTATACTTGTACAGCAAGGGCTCCTACCCACTGGGCCATCTCCCCAGCCCCATAAGCCAGCTCTTAAAGTCTCTACAGAGAGGGGCTAGCCATGTTTCCTTTTAATTCTGTGCAGCTACACTCGTTCCATCTAATCCTGTGTCTGCATGTGTACACACATGCATGAACATGCACCATATGGGGTTGTATATGTGTAGACTCTAATATGTGTATCTGGGTTCCTATATTTCAAAGCCTGGCAGGAGCAATGAGGGGGTCCTTGAACAAATGGCTGAATCCTAGTCTGGACCTTAAAAGATAAACCTGGGAAAGCAAGGAAGTGTTCAGACAAGGACCAGTGGCAAAGAGCAAACGCCAATTTGAAAGTCCTACAAGGCAAGAGCCTGCATCAACTTAGGGAACCCTGGATTAATCCTGTCCACCTGGGTATTTCCGAATGATCTCTCCACATTATAGACAGTGGGCTCGTGTCTTCAGTTCCCCCTGAAATTTAACTCCCCTCACTATGGAATAAAACAGACTCACAGGTGCCCAGAGATGAGGGCAGGGACATGCCTGGGGCCATCACTGTAGAGCAAAAACCTGGAGCTTGCAGGCCTGAGATCTGCTGTTGGGCCACTGTGACGTGGACTCGCCCAGCATCACAATCCCTAGTCTACAGGGATGCATGTCCTGAGCCAAAGGGCTCAAGTTTATATAGCCCATTTGAGCTGGGGACAACTCCCCATCCTGGGCTTGGACAGAGGGGACGGAGGACTGGTGCACAACTCAAACCTTAGTTTTGCACCATCACTGTAGACATCTGGAAACAGAGTCTTAACTGAGGCATGGTCCAGATCAGGTTGGCCTGTGGGGGAGAATTATCTGGATTGCTAATTGATGTAAGAAGACCCAGCCCACCATGGGTGGCATCATTCCCTAGGCAGGAGATCCCGAACTGTATAAGAGTGGAGAAATCAAGCTGAGCACAAGCAAGCTAGCAAGTGAGCGTGCATGCATTCGTTTCTCTCTCCTCTGACTGTGGATGTGACTAAGATGTGGAGTTCCTGCTTTAACTTCCTACAGTGATCGCTGTAACCTGGAACTGTAAGCCGAATAAGCCCCTTTGTCCCCTAAGTTGCTTTTCATCTGATTATTTTTTAATCACAGCAACAACAAAGAACTAATTTTTCTGTTCTCGACTCCAAGGTAAAGACTGTCTTCAGAAAGTGTGCATGAACCATAGACTCTGCTGGGGCAAAGGCTTGGTGTATGAGGTTCTTCTGTATTTGTGTTGCTTTCATTGGTGAATAAAGAAATTGCCTTGGCCTTTTGATAGGGCAGAGATCAGGTAGGTAGAATAGACAGAACAGAATGCTGGGAAGAAGACAGCGAGAGAGCTGCCATGAAATTGTCAGGTCAGACATGCTGAATCTTTCCCGGTAAGCCACGACCTTGTGGTAACATACAGATTATTAGAAATGGGTTGAATCAAGATGTGAGAGTTAGCCAGTAAGAAGCTAGAACTAATGGGCCAGGCAGTGTTTAAATGAATACAGTTTCTGTGTAATTTTTGGGGGGGTTAAGCTAGCCGGGTGCCAGGAATGCGGCCCGCCCGCTCCTCTTACTACAGGCTAGCCGGACGGCCAGGAGCTGGGTGGCAGGACACAGCCCGCTCTTGCCTCATTACTACAAAGGCTCTCACAGGGAAGAAGACAAAGGCTCTGTCCCCACAGAGGAGGTCAAGGGCACTGTCCTCAGTAGGAGGAAAGGAGCCTCTGCAGGGCATGGAGGCCCGAGGGGTGAGATAAGTCTGAACCCAGGTTCACAAGGGAAAAGTAGGTCCCATGAACCTGTGCTCCACACCCCACACTCTCTAGCCGCCCTCTACCAGGGAGACTCTGGAGCTCAGCTCACACGAGGGCCTTATCATCCCACAGGACATGTCTGGCCTCCAGCAGAAACCCAGTCGAGGCCTGTGCCTCGAGACATCTCCAAGCTTTCTCTTTGTGAATGTAACTGGTTCCCCCTTTGCTCTGAGGAGATAGTCCCAAGGGAAACTTCCCGTCCCCCTCCTCTTCTCCTCCACGACCCCCCCCCAGGACTCCCTCTCTTTTCTCCTGGGCACTGGAAGAGAGTTGCCTGTTAATCACAGAATACCCGAGACTACATGCCTACTATGTATTGTCCTGGTGATGGAGGAAAACCCTGTTCTGTGGAATGGCCTCAGGCAGCCTCAGAATCCATTCAGACACCAGGCTGCCTGTCACAGCTGGGTCACAGTTCATTCATCATGAATCTCTTCCTTGTGCCGCCAGAGAAAAGTCTAGACAGATCTCTGGTTTCACTAGCTTGTAGTTGACTAGGTTGCATGGTTTAGAGGCCATAGAGCTGGGTTCCTGTGAGCTTGGCTGCAGACAACCGCTCTGCTGTGTGGTGGTAACTGCTGCCTAGATAGCTCCCCAGGGACCTGAGGGGCTTCTGCGGACAACACAGACTTCCCATGACTTGTAGATGTGAAGGGTCTGGGTCTGGGAAGGAGGCTGGTGTCTCTGCCTTCATATTGCGTCTTTCTCCTTTGCTGCCACAAGCTCTGGGTCACATCCCACTTAGCTCTATATGTGGTTGGTATGTGGATCGTTGGAAAGCGTTTTGTTCAGGCTGTAGTACAGAATGAACCTGACCTAGATTTGCCAGGATGCTGATTTTCCTTTTGAGACTAAAGACACCTACCAGCTTCTCTGACCAGAAACTAGAAAGAAGAAAGAGGAAGAGGTGGAGGAGGAGGAAGATGAAGTAGAGGAAGAAGAAGAGGAGGAAGAGGAGGAGGAGGAGGAGGTGGTGGTAGCAGCAGCAGCAGCACCTGAGTTTCCAGAAGAGTGTTGCCAATTCCCAGAAAAGACATGAACACCCCCTCCCTGCCTCTTATCAGTTTCTTTGTTGACATTCCCGCCATGACTCCTGGCACTGGAGAAGCTGACCCCTTTCTTCTGTTCTGCGGCCGTGAGTCAAAGGCTCTCTTCATCTCTAATGTTCGCCTCTTGAACACTTATTGTCTGAGGGTGAAGCTTCTAGACCTCGGTTCTGTAAAACTCTAATTCCAGATGGAGTTGGTAGAACACACACACACACACACACACACACACACACACACACACACACACACACACACCCCTACACTTACCTACTTACTCACCAGAGTCCCAGGATGTTCCCAAGCATACACAATGAAGTAGAAACAAAGCCTAGAAAATGCATCATGGATACAGCAAGCTTTGGTCCTTGTTCTTGCTGATGGAAAGGCCCTGCTAGGGAGAACCTCCAAGCCTGCTTTGGGGCGCCTGGGGTGTGAGAGCCAGGGAGCAAACACTGTGGTTGGAAGAAGGGCCTTTGGGATGAAAAGTTGGGTCTGACAGGTGCAAGACTCAATAGGTGCCACCTGCAGTTCTGAACCCTGAACAAAGTGGGCTGGACAGAGAGATAGTGAAGACAGCTCTGGCATAACAACAGGATAAAGCTATCAGGGAGACCCTGGAGGCCTGGCTTCTGTCACATGACAGTCACTCGGGGTTCTGGCATTGAATGGGGCTCAACTGCCCCCAGGTTCTTGCACCTGGTTGCTATGGTTATCTGATCTGAACCCTCCATCTCCTGCCCTTCTGGTACCCATGGCTACCTGGTCAGCAATTGAGGACCCAGCCCTCCCACCTTCAAGCTCATGTCCACCTGCCAATGACTGGTACTCCCTTTGCCCTCAATCCTGTCCCTTTAGACTCTGGCTTTCCCCCAGACCAGTGGCCTGATGCCCTAATATAAAGGAGAGGGCATGCCTCCCAGCCTCTTTCTCTCCCGACAGGACTCACCCTATGGTCTTTCCCCAGTCACACCACAGAGTCTTCCCAATGGTGTCCATGTCCTTCTGGAAGCGGCTGAAGCACAGGTTGTGGATGACAGTGCCATAGTTAGGATCTCGGCAGGCAGTGACCATGAAGACATGGTGAGCTGCAAAAGACCATCCAGGGGCTGTTAACTTACTGGATCTCCTTCCTGGTAGGCAGCCTCTCCCATTGCATCCCTACCCATTGTCAGTCCATCCCAGGGGCCTCGAGCACCAGAAACCCGTGCCTGTGTGACCAGGAGATAGCACCCACCTAGATTCATTTTGGTGTGATAAAATACCCCAACCAAAGAAACTCAGGGAGGAAGGAACTTAGCACAGATGTGTTGGGAGCTGCAGATCCCTGGCTCCTTGTCTTTTTTTGCCTGCCTCAGACCCTTGGCCTGCTGGAGTGAACTGAGCAAAACAACTTGTTTCCCTGTGCCTGCAGCTGCTCTGTGCACGAGACCCTGATGGCAGGGGAGTGGGTTCTGGAGGCCTGCAGCTGAAAGATCCTGAGAGCTGGGGCGTGACTATCAGTTAAGGATCCCTATATAAGCTTCCCTGAAGCACAATAAAATTGGCATTCTTGTATCAAGGATGACCCGTGTCCCCATGTCTCTGCTGCGTGTGTGTTTTTAAGTCTCCAGCGTACAACAGAGCTTTACACAGATGGTCACATCACATCCACAGGCAAGAGCAGACAGAATGAGTGAGCACATGCATGTTCACTAGCTGGTCCTCTGCTCAGTTTCTCTGCTCTTACGTAGTCCAGGACCCTTTGCTTAGGGGATGGTGCTGCCCACGGTGGGATGAGTCATCCCACATCAACTAACTTAAGACAATCACCCACAGACATGCCCACAGGTCAACCCAATGTAGAAAAGACTCTCTTCACAGGTAATTTTGTCATGTCAGGTTGATAACTCAAACTACCACCGTGTCCAAGGCTCCTAATGGACTTTCCTTGGTCACTCTGTGGATTTGTGAAGGCTCCACCTGGTGACAGTGGGACCCATGACACCCTTGGATGCACTTTCTGCTGCTGGTCATGACCTCCATTTTCTCCATGCTTACCCTAGGCATTGGCACCAGGCATTGGCCTCACACTGTTTCATCCCCCAGCACGCTTCTCCTAACACCTGCATAGCCATGGAAACCCAGGCAGCAGGCACAGCTTGCAGGGACTGAGCCCAGGCCTGCCAACCTCCAAATCCAATGGTTGACCTCAGTCAGGTAGTGCCCCAAACATGAGGAGAGGAATCATTGCTGCCCCAGGGGGACGGTACCACACTATGCCAGTTCCTGGGCACACTCCCTGTGCCTGGTTTTGATTGGTTGTTTGCCAATCATGAACCAAGCTGGTAAACTGCAATATGAATGATGCCTTCCCTCTTTAGGCTGATGAAAATACAAGATCAAAAATGACCCCCCCCCAAGCTCCAATTGCACAAACTCAAAGGCGACCTCCTTCCCCAGAGCTCAATACCAACCGTGGTGGACGTGGGCTCACGGAGAGGGTATCTTCCCTTGGCTACTACCCTCACATCTGCCAGGTCTCTTTGGATGAAAAGCCCATTCTCAGCCTCTTTGAAGGGAAGCTGGGAGTGCAGTCATTAAAACCTTTGCTCAGAGTCTGACTGCTATCCCGCTAGCCTTCTCTCTCCCAGAACATGCTGGTCATCTTCTTCCAATAGGAACCAGCTCTATTCACCGGTCTGGTCATTTCCTATGCCTGGAAGGGACTCAGAGGGATCCAGGACTGTGTAGGGTCCTCTGGGATCCTCATTGGTCCTCACCAGAGAGATGTGGGATGAGGGAAAGCCTCATCTCATTAGCAACCCATCTCAGGAGAACATCAAGTTGTTCCTCACTGCCCTGGGAACCAGGGAGGCCACTGCAGCAATGGGTGACTCAACAACTGAGCCCATGGGTGGGCAGCTGGAGGTCCCAGGCTTGGGAACATGGCCTGGAGAAAGTGGAGACCCAGGACCTGTAGGATCCAGAGAGCACAGAGGGGCCAGTGCTGGACTTTTCTGAACTGTTGGGTGCCCCACATTCTTGTATGCTTCCATGCTGAAGAGCGGTATTACTGTGCCCATTTACTGATGGGAAAATCAAGGCCTCCCATCAATGTGAGTTGATATTTCAGCAGTGCAGAGGCGGAGCAGACCAGAGATGAACGTGACCCTGGTGCTGCCTGGCTTGAGATGAGATCCTAGGAGATCTTGGAGTACAGCCAAAGAGTATGGCCTGTCCTTTGAGGCTATCATGAGGGGCAGGTAAGGGAGAGAGGGGTGGAAGACAAAGGGACTGGAGAGTGTCCTCTACAGGGCTGCTGGGAGGGGGACATTACATTACAGGGTGGGCAGATGGAAGGGTGAGTTCCATGAATGCATATCTGACCCCTGCCAACCCAGACCTGGACACAGAGGCCATGGACACAACAGATGCATGGATCGGCTCACAGAGGGCCAGGGGTTTCAAGTTGGGAGGGGAACAGGAGGAGAAAGAGTCCTGGCCACAGGCAACAGAGCCAACAGCTCCCTCACCAAGACAGATTGACCCCAGGCAACATGAGATATTCATGGGGGTGGGAGGAGTTGTGGAGCCCAGCCATAGAGCAGAAACTGGAGCATCCCCTAGAAAGCAATCCCTGCATTCACTTGCTTGTCCCACTATGGAAAAAGGGCTGGCACAGGACTACCTGAACCTAGTCAGGGTACCCAGCATGGTTAGGGCCAATGTTTCTGAAACTCGGGCAGGGTGGCACAGAGCGGGGCAGAAGAGCACATGGTAAATTCCCTGGGAAGTGAGCTGGGCATAGGAGCCCTCCACGTACGGTGACAAGAGCCCCTGGACCACGTCTCTTGACAGTGCAGTCAAAGCAATAAAGAGGAAACCCTATGTTCAATTAAAAATAAAAACCCAAGTACCACACAAGAGCCCTGTCTGCAGCAGCGTGTGGAGCCATGTGAGGCCCAGTGGCGGAGCTCTGCAGGCCTGGGCTTTCTCTCACTGAGGAGGACTAGTGCCTGCTGGCTTGAGGCTCCCCATAGGCATCACCAACCAAAAGGTCTAGGGCAGGTAAGGCAGGGGACCCTGGGAGGTCAGCTGCTCAGAAAGAGAGCCTGGAGGTTGTGCCTGGACAGTGGGCTTAGCACAGAGACGGACACAGTTCTGAAATGGGGACTGGTGAGGAAGGAGGCTAGGTCCTGAGAACAAAGGGAGATGCTGGGGATGTGTAGGAAAAACCCTGGAGTGGTTGTGGGTGGAGACCTGCCCAAGGCAAAGACTGACAGGTGGGAATGGCTCCTGGGAGGCACTCCAGAGAAGACTGAACATATATCCTTCAACAGGTGACCTCCACTAGTGAGGAGCCATGAGAGGGGCTCTGCCCCCCCCTCCAGAGCCTGCGGAAGCTCACAAGGTAGCAAGACCCCACCCCCACTCCCCAGCAAGTCTCCATACCCACATGAGCTCATACAGTAGCAGCTCAGTGTTATGTATGTCCAGGCCACGTGGGTAACGTGAGTGCAGTTGGGGACCTCTGAACCAGCTGTGCACACTGGATGGTTATGACAGCATCAGGGGAGGCTGGGGAAGGGGTAACTTGCTACTCCTGTCTCGCCAGGATCTCCTGTGGTAGACATGAAGTACCAGGTACACAGCAAGCTCCTGAGGCTGGATGAGAACCCGCAGCCTCACGTGAAGGTCAAGGGGTTTCTCTCCATTTGTCCCCGATACTTTGCTACTCCTGGCACAGACTTGGCCTGTGCCTCATTTTGACTCCTTCTCCCATGAACTCTATGCTCCAAGCTGTCCTCCTCCAGCTGCCCAAAGCCTGAGGAAGCCACTGCATCCTCCACAGTCACAACCACATCCTGCTCACGGTGAGGGGGCAAAGGTTCCTTTCTCTGAACCCCTTTTGCCATGCTTTTACCTCCCACTCACTTCCGACTCACAGGTATGTTGTCCTCCGCGACACTCAGCAGAGTGGCACCTTAATTTCCATCAAATGCCTGAGATACCCACACTCGAATGTCAGGGGACATGGCTAGGGATGGAAGCCAGGGTGCCTGAGGTCATCCCTGGTACATGGGACTGGCCAGCTAACAGAGGAGCAAGAGTGACTGTGGCCTTTCTTCCTGTTCTGGAAAAGCCAAATTTAGGGCAGGGAAGGTTCTGGGTGATGTGTGTTAGAACCCAATGTGTGCTGATATCGGCATCGAGGAGATCTACTATAGACACCTGGTGTTTCCAAATCTCCCATGAAGGGGCCAGGGCATCAAGAGATGCACACAGAGCCAGTTGTCCAGAGAGGCTGTGATGTCTCCTGTGGAGAAATGGTTCCAAACAGGGAAAAGGGTGCTAAGAGACTGGGGAATGAAAGGACAAACCATGTCCCCTCCACACTCCCTGGGGAAAGCCCCACTTCCCACCCTTTTGCCTTCAAGACCAAGATCTCCTGGTTAGTTTTAATGTCACCCTAGTCTGGCTGCAGATCTGAGTCTTCCTGGCCTGGCCCTTGTTCCTCCCATTTTCCTTAAGTCACCCCCTCACCTGTTAAAGGGGGACCTGCTATGCCCAGCCCATCATCCTTCTGCTAGGCTCTTCCTTTCCCGCCTTAGAGAGCGCAGAGCCCATATCCAGACTGTGGCCATGGGCAGTTCTGCAGGCAGATCTGGAGAGGAGCTTCATGTTGTAGTCAGAAGAGCACCCTAATCTTTTCTTACAGGACGAGCAATAGTTAATGGTAAAATTGCCCCAAGCTTTCAACTCACCCTTTAGAGCCAGAAGGCCCATTCTGTATGCTGGAAAATGTAATCAATGAGGACTACTGTCTTCTGAAACCCAGACAGAGGCAATAGGGCTCCGCCGGCTGCCTGTCAGGACAGGCACTCCTCTAGGCTGTGCCTACCTGAAGAATTCCGTATCGCAGCTCGGCTCCTCTCTACGACTGAAAAATGTCCCAACGGAGCATAAACAGCATCATACACAGAGAGAAGCTACCACAGGCCTAGGGCGTCAGGAAGTGGTGGTGCTGGCCACTGCCTTGGAGTGTGCTTGCCTGGAGATGTGGGCTCAGGGCCTCTCAGACAGCAGCCACCTCCGGGGCTAGGATAACCTCTGTCCCCAGAGGCTCTGAGACTACAGGAAAGTCCCAGGAGATGAAGGCCACGCCCACATCACAGGATGCCCGCAATTCCCAGGTACCAGGAAACAGCACTTGTACTTTACGACCCTCAGTGATAGAAGAGCCACAGAGGAGCTGGAGATGATGAGAGCAAGAACATCCTGAGAGCACGAGGCCAAGAGAATAATAACCCTCTGCACCGTTCTCCCCCATACCAGGTCTTCAGGGCATCTTCCATCTGTGTGGGTGGCTCTGACATCCCTAAGGCTCATCCTGCACAGTGCCAGGAGAACCAAGGGTTTTCATCATTTGACACCAATGTTAGCAACCCAGCTTTTAAAAGAGGCCTGTCTGGAATCTTTTACCTAGTAGAGGATATAAAATATACAACTTGGCAGCCTGAGGGACTATGTCTAGATTAGACCACCTTCGAGGTCACAAAGCAAGTCTTAACAAACCTAACAGAGCTGGGAATTTCTAGTGTCTTACCAGGTAACAGTGGAATAAAACTAGAAATAAATAACAAGGCAAACAGCAGAAACTACACAACTGCTCAGACTGGACAATACGCTTTTGCATACTGCTGGGCAGACCCACTGTATCTTCTCACCTCTGGATCCAGATTTGGGAAGCAAAGGCAGCTGGATTTCTGTGAGTTCCAGGATAACAAGGGTTACATAGTGAGGCCCCTACTTCTAAATAAAATAAAACTATAGTCCAATTTCCTTAATGAATATAGGCATGAAAATGCTCAATAAAATACTGGGCGTGGTGTGGTGCACGCTTTTAATCCCAGCATTCAGGAGGCAGAGGTAGGTGGATCTCTGTGAGTTTGAGGCCAGCCTGGTCTACAAAGTAAGTTTCAGGAGAGAGAAACCCTGCCTTGAAAAACCAAACCAAAATAAAACCTCAAAAAACCAAAACCCTGCATATAGAATTCAAGAATACATTAAGATTATATGTCACAATCAAGTTAACCCAGGGAAGCAAGGTTGGTTCAGCATATGCAAACCAGGACACGTAACACAACATAGAAACACACTTAAGGACTGAAATCACCCAATCATCTCAGGAGATGGAGAAAAGGCCTTCGAGAAAGTTCAGCTCTGCTTCATGAGTAAACTAGAAATAGCTCTTAACAAGATAAAGGCTGCATACAAAAAATTGTAGACAGGGAAGTTGAAGGCATCGCCTCTAACATCAGAACGAGGCAACTATGCCCACTCCTTTTGATTCTGTGTCTGTGTGCATATACACATGTTATGCATATGCATGCAGGCAAATGCCTGTGAGCAGTGTTCATCTTACTGCTTTTGTTCAATATGGCACTTGAGGTCATAGCTAGAGTGATAAGAGAAAGAGATAAAGATATAGACAGAAAAGGAAGAGGTCCAAGCATCTTATTTTCAGCTGATATGATCCTATACTTAAAAGACCATAGGATTCCCCAGAAAACTCTTAGATCTTACCTATACTTGTAGCAAAGCACCAGAAAGCGAAATCAACATAAAAATTCAGTAGTCTCCCTATATACCAATAATCAACTTGTAAATGAAGTCAGGTAAAAAAAATGCTATCTCATGTCAAAAAACTTAGGAAGGAAGGAGGGAGGGAGGGAGGGAAGGAAGAAGGGGAAGGGAGGGAGAAAGGGGAGGAGGGAAGAAGAAAGGAAGGAAGGAAGGAAGGAAGGAAGGAAGGAAGGAAGGAAGGAAGGACAAGGCAGGGCATTCCCTGGAAGGAGTAAACAATGGGAAATAGAAAATAAGATATTAGATTAAACTCCAAGCACAGTTCTTAAAACCAGAAAAGCTAACAATTTCCAGAGAATGCTGATGGTGCTTCAGGTCTCACATGGTCCTGCATGGGGGCCTCAGAATCCCTACAATTATCCCAGGAATGTGAGCCTGTGCTACCTTCATCCTGATGAGAAGCCTAGGAGATAGGGAGCAGTCAGCCAAGGCCACCAGACCTAGGCAAGCAAGTGGACTGTGTCCTCTGGATCCTTGGAGAAGTCAGATGCTACCCAGGTCAAAAGACTACTTGGAGAGGGAGAATCAGCCTCTCCCAGGGATGAGCCCCTTTACTGGTTATCTGATGCAAAGTGGTACTCCCAGGAAACCACACACACAAACAACAAAATTGGACTCTGTAGGTTGTATTTATATAATTGTGCTCACATGTATATACAGCAAACACACACACATGTACCAAAAATAAGAAGAAAAAAGGCTATGAATTTGAGAGGGGAGGCTATGGGAGGGAATGAGGAAGGAAAGGAAAGGGGGAAAGTGAGATAACTCTATTTTAATTAAAAATGTGTAAAAATCTTTAAAAAATATTCAAAGAAGAAGAGCCACCGCCACTAGCAAGGGACTCCAGAATGTCCCATGGATGGGCAGTGGAATGTTCCAGCAATGCAAGACTTAAAAGTGACAAACCTCAATATGGTCCCTGACAAAGTGCAATTCCACCCAGGGAGTCATGAACGGTGCCTTCAGGATGGCTGCTGGGAACAGCAAAACCAGAAGATAACAATTGCTGGTGAGGACGAGGGGAGAGCGGAAGCTGTGGGCAAGATGCATGGGGTGGCCGGGCTGTGGTGGGAAACAACACAGCGGCTCCTAAAAGAATCAAAGATAAAATTATCATGTAATGCAACACCTCCTATTCTGAGTGAGTATCCAAGAGATCCAAAAGAGGCATTTGCACACCGCATGGCTAGCAGGAACCAAGGAGCTGTTCAGCCTTTCCTTGGATGGAGAAATAATCAGGATGTGGTATGTCTATGCAGGGGAATTCTATTTGACCTTCCAGAGGAAGGAAAACTCGACTCATATTATAATCTGGATGAACCTTGAGGCTGTATGCTGAAGGATAAATTCCACACGATTCTATTCCATAGGTACCACTGTAGTTAAAATCATTGTAGTAGTTTGAATGCAACTGGCTCCCATAAGCTCATAGAGAGTGGCAGTATCAGGAGGTGTGGCCTTGTTGCAGGAAGTGCATCACTATGGGGGTGGGCTTTGAGGTCTTCTATGCTCAAGCTCTGCCCAGTGTCAGTCCATTTCCTGTTGCCTTCGGATCAAGATGTAGAACTCTCAGCTCCTCTTCAGCACCATGTCTGCCTGCATGCTGCCATGTTCCGCCATAATGAAAATGGACTAACCCTCTGAACTGTGAGCGAACCACTCCAATTAAATGTTTCCTTTATAAGAGTTGCCATGGTGATGGTGTCCCTCCACAGCAATAGACACCCTAACTAAGACAATCCAAGAGACAGAAAGTAGAGTGGTGGCTGCCAGTGGCTGGGAGACGGAGGAAGAGGGAGTCAGTAGTTAGTGTTTAATTAGGACAGCTTTGCAGTCATTCTGGAGGTGTCTAGCTGAAGGCTCCATGAATATAGTTGGTGCAGGTAACTGTACACTTGAAAGTGAACTCAGACGTCCTTTAGGGAACTTGGTTATTAACTTGATTGGATCTGGAATCAACTAAGAGAAGTGCTTCTGGGTAGGTCTGTGTAGGGATTTTTTTATTTTTGAAAGGGATTAACTGAGGAGAGAAAAGCCTTCTAGCTGTGACCCGGATATAAAGAGATCCTGGGGAAAAGCCATCGCTTGCTGGCCTGCCTTCCCTTCTTGCTTGTGAGCACATCTACTCTGCTGCCACCGTGGGCCTTACCTCCATCTCTCACTAATAGACTCCAGTTTCTTTGGCTGTCCAATGTGGACTGAAGACCAGGGGCTCCTCAGGGATTGTCCCAGGCCTTTGGAACCGGACTGGGACAGTTGAGGCTTCCAGTCTTGCAGACTGAGTAGCGAGCAGGCACTTCTTCCCAGAATGCAGTCAGCTGTTGCTGCACTGCCCAACGCCCAAGGCACACGTCAGTCTGTAAGTCTCCTTTCATGACATGTATTCATTCTATCTGTTCTGCTCCTCTAGAGAGCTGTGACTAAAACATGCACAATTAAAAGTAAAATGTCACAAGCAACGTGTGGGCAGGAAAGGCGGTGCTTTGCGCTCCCTGCTGTGGAGACTGTCGGGCTTTATGTGCAACAAGCCCCCATCTGTCTCCTGCACACAAGGCTTAGTGACAGGAAGAATGGAGAGTTCCTAAGTGTGGGGTCTACAAAGCTCACACATCTGGACAAGTAAAGTGAACAAGGACACCTGACTACAATTTTTAACCTAGCACAAGGAATGTCTTATCCACTCGTGAGAGTGAGCATGCTCCATCAGTCTTCTGCTTGGCTGAACTTGGGGAGGTTTTGTCTGTCTTGTGCCCGCTGTTGACATCTTTAGAATTTTCTGTTTGTGGTTTCTATTTCCTCTTTGGCATAGAAAGCATTTGGAAAACAATTTTTAAGAGTCCCAGTGGCTGGGAGTTTTAATTAAAGGACTGGAATCAACACAAAACTGCTGCGTTCTTCCTAGGGGCTCATGGCTGTTCACGAAAGTCAATGTGTAGGGGTAAGAAGTCACCTCCAGGTCACTCTAAGTGGGAGGCTCTGGCAGATCTGTCTCCTTCCCAATCAGGGTGCAATAAAACCAGTAACGACTGTCTGGGATCCCCAAAGCCTGAGCCCCTGGGAGTTTTAAACACTGTTTTCCAAATGCTTTCTGTGTCAAAGAGGAAACAGAAACCACAAACAGAAAACTCTGAAGATGCCAACAGCAGGCACAAGACAGACAAAACCTCTCTGACTTTAGTCAAGCAGGAGACTGAGCATGCTCACTCACATGAGCGGAGGCATTCAACGAAAATCGATCAGGTGGCTTTTCAGAGGGAAAAGCATTAGGATACTAGGCAGTGTTTGTCCTGAAACATAATAATGCCAGTTCATAATATGGAACCAAAAAAGGCAAACATCCACAGATACGGAAGGAGTTAGAGAAGGCACTGCCTAAACAGCACTCCTAGATGTGCAGTAGGCTTGTAGCTTTATGGATGGAGGACGCGATGATGTGAAAACATCACATGATAGAGATTAAAGGTACTGGAATTTGGCTGTGGAAGGTCCTGATGAAACGGTGCTGCAGGACCGAGGTGTGGCTTTGGGGTGGGGCAGTGATGGGATAGGCTCCTATTTGATAGACTCTCTGAAGGAAGGAGAGCCTCAGGGGCTAGAGCCTGTCCCTGGCCTTTTCCTCCGCATCTCCCTCAGCCTCCTTTCTGCCATGAGTTGGGTAGCTGTGTTTATCGTATGTTCCTGCCGCCATATCCTGCCTTGCCACTGCCCAGCAGTAATGCAGCCAAGGGACCACAGGCTGAAGCCTCTGAAAGCCTGACACAGAGTGAGCCTTCCTCCTTTAAGTTGGCTTTGTCAGGGATTTGGCCACAGGGGTGAAACATCAGCCATGCTGCCTAGTTTTATGTCAGTCTGACTCAAGTTAGAGTCTTTTGAGGAGAGGAAACCTCAGTGGGAAAACGCTCCCAGCAGACTCTCCCGTGGAGGATTTTTCTTGATCAATGATTGATGTGCGAGGCCTCAGCTTACTCTGGGTTATGCCATCCTTGAGCTGGTGGTCCTGGTTCCCTGGGTCCTTGTTTGGAAAGCAGCCATGAGGAGCTAGCCCCAAAGCAGCATTTCTTCAAGACCTCTGTGTCAGTTCCTGCCTCCAGGTTACTGCCTGACTTCCTTAAATGAGGGTCTATAAGCTGTAAGATGAAGCAAACCCTTTCCTCCCCAAGTTGTTTTTGGTCACAATGTTTCATCACACTCATAGAAACCTAAATAAGGGGCTGGAGAGATGGCTCAGCAGTTAAGAGCGCTGACTGCTCTTCCAGAGGTCCTGAGTTCAATTCCCAGCAACCACATGGTGGCTCACAACCATCTGTATTAAGATCTGGTGCCCTCTTCTGGCCTGCAGGCATATATGCAGGCAGAATACTGTATACACAATATATATATATATATATATATATATATATATATATATATATATATATATGACAGAAATTGGCACCAGGAGTGGAATATTGCTGTGCCAGACATGACCATATATTTGGGGGAGGATTGTGGAAGTCTTTTGCCTGGAAAAGTCTTTGAGTGTTCAGAGCTCAGTGAGCTGCTATAAGAACCAAGAAGAGAAACGTAGGAGCAGTGCAGATGACAGAGGCCTGGCTTGGGAAGTTTCAGAGGGAAGTAAGACTCTATTGGGGCCATTTAATATTTCGAAATAAGAAACTGTGGTTCTGGAGAGCTCAGGCTAGAGGATCAGCTGTGATTACCAAGAGACCCGAATCACTGAAGTGAAACCTTCACTTTGCTGAGACAGTAGATGTCAGCCGGATCTGCGAAGTTAGGAGTGACTAAAAGGAGACCAACATTATGGAGGGCTGAAAACCTGGGAGTTTGTTTCCTCAAAATCAGCACACACAAGCCGTGGGCCAGAGGGGCTGAGGCTGTGTCTCGTGCTGGCAGCTGAACTTGGTAGCGTAAGAGTCACCCAGGTGGTATCGGTTTTGAAGGCATGAAGGAGTCATGGAGAGCAGCTGAGGCCTGGGGCTGTGTGGCAGGGCTGGGGGTCCCAGAGAAGAGGCTGGGGGAGGCTACTGGTAAAGGTGCGGATTCAGTCGCATTGGGGGCTTGAGCATTTTGGCGATGCTAGTATTATGGGATGGACTGCCAAGAGCAGCAGCTGTGGAGTGGAGCCAGCCTGAGCCCACGAGGTGGGGAAGATACCCATTCCTTTCTGTGTTGTTTTTGGTCGCAGGGTTTATCGAAGGGTACACTATACAGTGTTGGTTGTTCTTCTGGGATCGAGGGCTGATTGGAGACTATGCTTTGAGCTTGAGGGACTAGGTCGATAATTGCTAATCCTGCAGAGGGTCCAGATTCAAACTCTGAAGTGTGGTTTCTACTCAGTGGGAACTGCTTCTGCATCATTGGGGGAAAATGTTAAGTCAAACCATGGTTAAGTCAGGAACCACCTGCTGAATGTGACAGGGGAAATGGACACATTCCTAGGCAAGCGACAGACGTCACTGCAAAGATACAAAACCCCAAGCAGCAAGACAGCTGTGGAAAACCCCTCCAAGGTGGTCAGCCACAGTCCCAAGGGAGAAAGGACTCTCAGGCCCTCCTGGAACCGCCTCATCCTGCCAGCAGCCTGTCTTGGTACCTAGGGTTAGAGGTGATGTTGACATGGTTCACGTGGAAGGGAAACTCTATCCTAGAGATAAAGCTACAGAGGAAAAAGGGCCTCACTTAGGAATAGCGAGTAACAAAGGCAAGAACGAGCAGGAGGCGACAGGCAGCTGGGGCCTTAGGAGCCCTGCTCAGTCGGGAAGGGGGAAGCATCTTGTGGCCATCTCTGTTATCACTCTCAGCAGGTCAGCAGGGCAAGCTGCTCTGTGCATGTTAATAGTTCTAACTTCACGTAGCAAAACAACATTTCATACGTGGAAAGACCATGTATCCTCCACCCTTCTGTCCTCTTTGCTATGGACAGTGAGCTAAAAAGCCTCTGTGCCACAGGAGAAAGGCAGACTTACTGCCACAGCCTTCGCAGAGGAAAACTTCTCTGGCTGGCACCCCACTTTGGTGTGGAAAAAAAATCAACACCAAAAAAACATGAAGCCTGGAAGGCGGTGAGGTCACTCCTAGCTGTAGTTGGCATCGTGGCCTGTTTGGAAAGCCTCAGGAAGAGCTCAAATATGAAACAAGAAACACAGAGAAGGGAGACACCACACAGGGCACACACAGTGTCCACTGGGCCTTAGGGCATGGCTTAGTAGGCAATGGTGCTTTTATCATCAAGTCGAGGACCTGAGCATCAACCCCTGAAAGTTGGCCTCCACTGTCAGCTGTGAACCACAACACACTTGCCCTCCCCCACCACACACACATGCAACCAAATGAATACATTAGAAAAATAAAATACTTTTTAAAGGTGTGTTTTTTAGCCCAGCCTCACTCAGGAACGAATCGAGGGAGTCCGTCCCATTCACAGCGGCAGCCGAAAGCCCAGGACTTGAAAGTCCAGCAGAGAGGAGCCAGTCCATGAGTCCTTGACTGGAGATGCAGTGGAAGGATGGACTCCTGGGCACAGGGTCTCAATGCCAGCATTTTTGATGCTAAAGTTCAGTGCCATCACTATTAAGTCCCCACCAAGTCACTGAGAATGTCACGAGAGAATCATTGGCGAGACAAGGTCCAAGTGAGTTGAAGGGTAAACCACAATGGGCGTACCCTTGGGCCTCACTCACGTTTATGTGTGACCCAGCTATCTGTTTGATCCCTCCTGACATGTCAAGCTGTCCAGCAGCGCCTGACATGGTCTCTGTCTATCCTCCCGTGGCTGCTGGAGCAGAAGTAGAATCTGTGGTCACTCCTTCTCCGGCACCTTCACCTGACTCAGTGGGTTTGGCCTCCCCTTCCCAGGCTTGCACAAAAGCCAGGACCTGTCTCCAACCACTCTCCGCAGCTGGCCCCCTCTGCCTGAGGCTTTGCCATCACCAAGGCTACTGCCCTAAGTATCTCTCCTGGCTATGCCTCTTTCTGGTGAACCCTCGATTTATATAGACAACAGCTATCACCCGACTTTCTCGTGAGACCTGCCTCCAGGCTGCAGGGGTAAACTGTCACATTCAGCAAATAAAGGACAGAATGCCCCCTCTCAATTCAAATATAAGAGAATCTTAAAAGGATGAGTATGCCCCCAATATTGCACAACACATGCCTACCCTGAAATGCCTGTCTGAAATTCCAGTTTACCCAAGGCTGCTATCCTAACTAACACCTTTATCTTAGGTGTCCTTCCCCACCCAGGTGTAGCCAACTTCAGCACCTGTAGCCCACTAGCCCATGATGGGGTGTAGCTCAGCGCTCCTATAAGACAGGGCTCAGTCAGCATACATTTCCTTCAAGCTCCCATTGTCCTCTAAGTGCCAAGGGAGCCTCAATGGCTCAACCTCTCCTAGCTTTACTTCCCTCAATATGACTTCCAGAACCAGGATCTTCACACACACACCCTGTGCTGAAGTTCCTCAGCACTCCACCAATACCCCAGCTCCATTCACTAGGTCCCCTCCTCACAGCCTGCTTCACACACTGCACTCAGTTGCCCTTGGGATCCACAGGCATTGGTTTTAGGATTCACAGATGCACAAGCCCCTCGTGGGAAATGGAGTGGCGTTTACTTACAAACCACCAATCTGTTCTAATAATCCTGAAGTGGCTTAGGATGCATAATGCGATATAAATGGTAGGGGAATGATTGTTATACTACACATTCTCAGTCTGCACTTGTTTAGCTGCAAGGGGTCTGTGTGTATAGGCACTGGTGTGAACACAGGTGTGTGTTTAGCTGCAAGGGGTCTGTGTGTATAGGCACTGGTGTGAACACAGGTGTGTGGTGCTCGAGGACAACTTCCTGGATCGAGGCGGATCTCTTTGCTGTCTTTCTGCAGCACCCAACAGACTAGATGCCTGAGAGTTTCCGGACTCCCTTGTCTCCCATCTCCCCATAAGAGCACTGGGATGAGAGACCTTTGAGCTACATGTTTGGATTGTGTGCGGGTTCTGGGGATTCGAACTCCAGTTCCCAGACTTGGGCAACTATGATTTTACCCACTTAGCCATCTCCCTAGTTTTGCAGTATTCTTGTTGTTGTTGATACATTTTGATGATTTGAGACAAGGTCTCTCTGTGTAGTCCAAGCTGGTCTGTTCTGCAATCCTTCTGTCTCAGCCTCCTGAGTGCTGGGACCATAGGTGTGGGCCGCCATTCCCAGCTTGAAAGCACATTGAGCATGTGGCTGGTTGTAGTAGCAGATAAAGAGGTGTGGGCAGAGGGGCAACTGTGGTCGAAATGGGGCGTTTCTCCACCTTGGTACCATGGACATTTGGGGAATATATTACTGTCACAGGAATGGGGCATGTCTTGTGCTGTAGGACACAGGAGAGGAGAGCTATGTAGCAGCACCTAGGTTTTTAACCCTCTTTGTGTTGACACTGTTTGACCTCTGAGCTCTGGGACACATTGAAGATCGGACACTTGCCTCAGTTCCTGGAATGGGTTTCCATTGGGGCTCAAAAGCTATGAGGAGTACGCGTGCTTCTCTGATTCCTGGATGGGAAGCCAGTGGCCTGTAGGCTACACACTGGCAACTGGCACTCAGAACCACTCTGAAAACAGACCCACCTTATCCAGAGCCCCAGAAGAAAACTGACCGTCCAGCCTGTGACCATTCCTGTAGGCAGTGCCCCACTGAAGGTACAGCCCAGCAGGGCACATGGAATCTCAGGAAGGAGGGGCTGTGGGCCTGAGGGAGGGCTGCTGGAGAGGGAGCCTTTAGCGAGCCACTCCCTGGCTCAGCATTTTCACTGGAACTCATACCACATGTGGTACCCACGTCACACACTCTTCCAGATGCCAGTTTAGATCAGAAACTATGAAATTGGTTCATTCTGGGGTGTGTATGGGGAAATCACTAGAGATTTTCCAATGAGCTATTTGGCCCATGTAAGGACTGCCTCTGAAAAAAACGTTTTCCTATGTTACGACTCCCTGCAACCCAGCATGGAAGGAAACGCTGTTCTGCAGCCCCAGGCTGGACTGACTGACATCTGCACACAGACCCAGTGTGCGTGCAGGGAAGGGCAAACACCGGAGGATCCTTCTCTTCCTCTAAGCTCACAGGGCTAGCAGACAGACACGGTGATTCGATTAGCAAATGAGAGGCCCTGGATCTGGACTCCGATGGCTAGAACTATACCCAGGTTAAAAACAGCAACACAATCATACTCTTGACTTCCTGGGATGCTCACTTCATTTGTAGTTTGTATATAGTTTAACAAATAGTCCAGACTCTCAATCCCCCCCTTCTAGGTTCCCAGCATGAGAGACGAGAGAGACATGTGTTCCCAGGTACAGAGGGTTGGGGAGCTGATCATACAGCAGTGGCTGGCACACCCTAGTGAAGTTTGCAAAAAATGGGAGCTGGCAAAGCTGTCACTAAAGTTGTCCAAGCTGGTCTGCCTTGGCACCACAGCTCACATCTTTTCTGACTGCTGAAGAGCTTTTTGATGATTATGCATGAGATTATTTTTTAAATGCACGCGGTCTTCTATAAACACAACACCACACGCAGGGTACTCAGGGAGAAAAGAAAACGATACATCTCTGATATTTTGCTAACTACAAATAAAGCCAGCAGGTAGAATAAGAAAAGAACCAGCTCGTTTATAAAATTGTCCCAGATAAGATCTTAGCCCTGAAGATTAGCATACTTTAAAGAAAAACAGAAACCCTTCCACACAACCATTCAGGAGCTCAAACTCTATCACCAAGGAGATCTGGCCAGTAGCAGGGCCGGTGAAGAACAGTGTGAGCTCAGAGATTCCGCTCATCACAGCTGGGCTCCAAAGACATTAATTCACCGATAACCTCATAAAGTTGTGTTTGTTCTCCCAAGACATAACATCGCCAGACCACTCAGGGCTACGTCAGGAGCACAGGACATTGGACTGTGAGAAGAGTCCTTTTCCTGGTAAACACAGGAGGTGCTTATATGTGGTCAGACATAGTGTTCTATTTACACAAGCCTTCCAGGGTGCAGACTCTCCTGTACTGGTAAACAACCTTTATTTATTCGCTTACCCTAAAATAATTTTTTTTTTTGCTCAACTAGCTCTCTGCCTTGCTAATACAGAAATGCTCATTTCTTAGGAAACTGAAGCTAAAAATGCCACACCAAACCAAAATAATCTGAACACAGCTGAAGACATCAATATTATAAGGTTTTGCTTTTCATGTGAGTTTAGCTAAGACATGTGAGGAGCAGGATCCACCTTCAGATTCTATTACATAGAGACAGACTTTTCTGCAGACCTGGCACTCCTTGGTAAGGTTTACAAACATGTGAGATTTGCCCAGCAAATAAAACGTCTCTCAGTGCTGTTCCTGCCCAGGTTTCACAGACGGGCCCCACTGTCCTGAGTCTTTGGCTATAAACAGTGCCTGTGACCAGTCTTTACAGGCCCCAGAGCCTGAGCAGCAGGTGCCTCTGACCAACACCATGGGTGTGGGAACAGACCACAAGAAACATTAAGCCACAGGCCTTCCCAGGGACACTGAGGGACTTCTTGCTTTGCTTTCGTTAAAAAGTAGCTAGCTGTTTAATAGGTCTGGCGACCCAGGGTCTGGACAGTATTCTGCGTGCATTACAGACATGGGAAGTGAGATGGGCAGTTTCTTGTTGGTCACCCCTGGGCTGCAGTTCATGATCACTCTAAAACAGAAATGTAGTAAGTCTGCCACCTCTAATTTTTATTAGCCACAAGTGCCAAGTTAACGAGCCAACAAGAAAATCCCCATGGAAATGGCCTCGACAAGCAACTGCCCTGGGTGACAATCGGGCTTCCAGTTATAGCTAGTGCCCAGATCCCTGAGCTGTGGCTCTGATGGGAGCTACTGCCGGCTCAGGGAGCTTGCATCAGCTTGGAGTCCGTCGGAAAACTGAAGCGATCCCCGCACTCCCATCCCTCCCGGAAAGCAAGCTGTCCATTGCATGAACAAAAGTTGCTGGTGTCTTCGGATGGCGGGCTGGGTGGTGTGCCCAAGCGGTCCCGTCTCCGTGGCAGCGTTAGGTGCATTATCTTTTGTGCTGCCCTGGCGGAGCCCACGCTCTGAGTAAGGTGAAAGGTGCATTCAGGTGTTGCCCTCCCGGCCCCAGGTCGCCGCCGGTGCTGCATGCAGCCCGGGCTACTCACCTAGCAGCAGCCAGAGGCCGCGCCGCGGGAGGCCACGCAGGCCGGGGGCCATGGTGAGCAGAGCCCCGGCCGTCCCAGCGCCTTGCTGAGCTCTGAGCCCGCTGGAGACGCGCCGGGGGCGGGAGCTAGGGAGAAGCCGCGCCCGGCCCACTGCGGCTCCCACGCCCGCTGTCGAAGGCGGAAGCTGGCTGGCGGCACCTGAGACTGGAGCCGCAGCTGGGACTGGAGGGGAGGCTTCTGGAATGGGCTTGGAGGGTCTCCAGGTCCTTAGACCCGCAACTCTCCCTAAGGGCCGGTTTCCGCAGCTCTATCCTGTGGTCTGCTCGGCAAACAGCCAGTTGTCCTGTCTCAGAGTGGTGGGGACAAACAGCCCTGCTGTAGCTTCAGGACAAGGAGTGGGGCCTCCGGAAGGATGGCCATAGAATAAGGCTCCTTGGAGGGACAAAGTTGCCATTTGCCCGCAGTTTGTGTCAGATTAGGGTAGGGCAGCAAAGTCCATAAATACTCAACTCAGGGACAAAGAGACTGTTAGGTAAAATGTGACAGACTTCCGTTGGGGTTGGCTACTGGCCATGACTGCATACAGAATGGACCAGTAGTGGTAGGGAGTTTTGGGTGTGTTAATATGAGCAAGAAAGGCCGTGTAACACTGGCACGCTGGGAAACCTGGGGCAGATGCCCAGAGTACAGGGTAGGGCTGGGCTGGACAGTCGTGGCAGCAGTCAGAGTATCTTAAGTCTGCACTCTGAGGCTTCGCTGGTGGCTGGACTGCAGATTATCACCGGCCCCAAGCAATGGCAGAGGCTTCACTCAGGGGCTAGCAGACAATACTGCTGGGTGACCAACAGTCCACAGAAGAAAGGGAGCAACGCTAAGAGGTTGCTGCCACCTTCTGGCCAAGTGCTCAGGGCCCTTAACAGCGAGCTGGTAGTCATCCTGAATATAGTATGCCAGAAAGACATTTGAGATCTGCACATCTAAGACTTGGGGGTCCCAAATGTCCTAAAGTCAAGGGGACATGGGAAAGAGAACACATTCTTTTGACTTGGTCAGCCCTTTGTTTTGAACCTTATGAAGATCCTACCAGGAGGCCAGTGTCCTTGCGTTTGACAGACATGGGAGTCGGGGCAAGTCAGAGCCGGGGAACTGCCGAGCCCTCCTTGTAGCAATCAATCTGGTGGGCAGCTCTTCTTTTCATGTCTGCAGATGGGATCTAGCCTAAGAGGTTCCCCAGCAATTGCCATGAGTTTCTCCCAACTCACTCATAAAGGAGCAACTCTTTGACAAGTTGGCCCATTCAAGTGTGCTAACAGGTAGTCAGTAGCATTCAATTTCCCCTCCCCCAGGAGGTCCACGTGGCTGACAGCATGTTAAACACTGGTAGGGGAAGAGAGGCTAAACGCTTGCCGGCATTAATGGTGGAAGCAAGACGGTCTACAGGTCGGTATTACATCTTCAATGGACACCAGGTTCCCACATGTACATTGTAAAGTAACTACACCTTACAGGTGTCACAGTGGACAGTGCAGGGAGCCCTGAGAATAGAAACAGGGCAGCCGGGGACTGCCCGCTAAGTTTCCAGACCACAGCAGGGGAAGGAGGATTGGAGTCTAAGTCTAAGGACAGAGCTGGGAGATCCAGGGTGCAGGCTTCACATTCGCATGTAAGGACACTACCTGAGCCGAGGAGAAGAACCAAAGGGCTTACTCACAGTCTGGAACGGTCCGCTTCCCACCACTGCAGAGGGAGACCGGAAGCACACCGAGCAGCCGAGAGGGGCCAGAGCGGGACTGTCTCAGCACCAGGAAGAACCAAGGCAGCTCTAGGGCAGCCCAATGGAGCCCGACAGCCAGAAGCTAGACCACACAGCACATGCACCTTGTGACTACTCCAGCCATAATAGGCTTATAAAACAAAAGAACAGCGCATCGGAGGGCTGTGACCCCACCTGGAGTGGCCTGATTTATGTGACTGTAGTCCTGGAAGACTGTGAAATATACCCATGAAGCTATAAACCCAGAATATCAATGATCCCCAAACACAAGAATCCTGAGGAAAATGTAGTAAGATATAGCACGTGCAATTGCTTAAATGCCAGTAACAGAGGCAAGTTCAGCAGCAGCCAGAGGAAAGTGTCACAAGTGGACAAGGGGACGTCTTCAGGTACAGGTGGGAGGAGCACCAACCATTTTGAGCTTGCCACTCTCCACTGGCCAGCAGGAGGCCAGACTCTGGCCACTGTCACTCTGAGTCAGCGGCTCTACAGCACAGCTGTCCAATCAGGACTGACAGAAGACGTCTTGAGAGCACTCAGACTCAAGCATCATCTTGTCAAGGCCCTCAAGGAAGCCGCTGTTAAAACCCCAATCCTCAGGGTTCGCAAGCAGCTTAGAGCTTCACTCTCTCAACTGCACCAGGGTGGACAAGCAAATGAGATCCCTCAAGTGAACTGTCCACTTGACAGAAAATAATGTGCGCAGCATCACTGGGACAACTCAGCAGCAGCAAAGCAAGCGAGCAAAAGAAGAAATTACAAGACCCTGCTGCTCATCGTCCAGCCCATCCCGCGCCAGCTCAACACTTAGCAGAGAACAGGGGCAGAGTGAGAAAAGCTGGGAGACAGGAGATGGAGGCTGGCTAGAGGCCTAGGGAGATATGGAAATATGGCCAGAGAATTAACTTCCTAATGATGTAGAAATGAAAACAAAAACAATACCCTAAAACCATACAGCTGGACAAGAGAAGTTAGCTCTATTCAGACCTATACAAACGACTAAGTTTCACACATGTAATGGAAGGGATCCTGTACATACACACCACACACATGCACACACACACGTGGTGGCATGTGCCTTTTTAGCCCCAGCACCAAAGAGGCAGAGGCAGGTGGATATTTCTGAATTCAAAGCCAGCCTGTTTCACATAATAAGTTCCAAGCTAGCTAGGGCTATATAGTGAGATATATAGATAGCCCTGTCTCAAATAAACAAAAAAACAAAACCTCAAACAAACCAAGCAAATGCACAACCACATAATAAACACATTAAGGCACAATCACACTAGGGAACAAGGGACACTAATCTATGTCAGTTTAGAAACTCAGTGGATGACATTCTGAAAAGCTGAAGAAAAACAAGTGTTTCCAAATGCTAATTTGTTTCTCACAGGACGATGGGTTGAAACCCAATGGCCTTATGTACAGACTAGAATTGGACAGATACATGGCTACCATGAGCCAAGTTTACAGACAGAACAGACATGCAAGGCATTGTCAGGAATGTACATGGACACAAGCACCACCTCCAACCATAGAACAAGTACAGGGCACGTGACCCAACAGAGAACCCCTACCCCTCTTAGCTGTGGCTTAAGAGCCTCGGGCACACAACAGTGAGTGTCTCCCTGGCCACATGCCTTCCTAAATGCTGTTCTCCCAGAAAAGAAAACAATTTGTTGGAGTAGGGGTTGTGCGAGATGAACCAAAAGACCTTGTGGTGGCAGAAATCAAGCATTCAGAAGAAGACAGAGCCCACCCTTAAGGACTTAAAGGCTAACACCGGCCTAACATGAAGCAGTGCAAGACTGAACTGAGGCTCCTGAACTTGGAGAACAAACTTGCTTCACAGTTCTAACATTGCTAAGCAAGCGAGAGCAGCGTCCATGCAGAAGTGAGGGAGAGCCAGTCTCCACTAGATACTGCAGGGACTGTTTCCAGCAAATTGTATCAGTGGGTACTGGAATCAGTAAGCAGACATTTTAGGTTCTTGTAAAGCTTCAAAAAAAACTCCACTATAGAAGAAAGACCCTCTTAACTGAGTGGTTAGGATCACACGTGCTTGGGCAGAGCTTCTGGGTCTAGTCACCAGTGAGTAACCAGATGAAAAGACAGTGTATAAACTAACCAGCAAATGTCAAGGTCAGGGATCCCTAGAAAACACTGAAGAACTGCCACAGGCAAGACAGGATAAAGAAAACAAACAGCAGCCGAGACCAGCAAGGCAAAGAGCAGCCTTTAGCAGAGGACCTGGGATTGATTCCCAGCACCCAGACAGCAGACCACAACCACATGCCAGATACAACACCCTCTTCTGGCCTCCATGGGAACCAGGGATGTAGTAGTGCACAGATAGATTTGCAGACAAAACACTCATTCACCTACAAATAAAATAACCAGACATAACATGGGGTGAAGGACTTGATAGTGAGGAAAGATAGAGCAAGGTAAAAACAGACAATAGCAAATGAAGTTGTCTATGTGCAGCAAGGCTAATTTCTTCATCTTAAATTATTTAACTATGGATATGCAGGTTTCCTTTAGGAGAAGCAGTGTGAAGGGCATAAACTTATGTATTTTTATAGCTTTTTTTTCTAAAATTATCACAGAAAAAGCTAACAGGTATTTATTGAGCATTTACACACTGCCTTGTCTGCCTATTTCCCAGTAGTTTTTTTTTTCAATCACTTTATGTGTATGGGCGATTTGTCTGCTTATATGTCTGTGCACCACTTGTATGCCTGGTGCCTGCTGAGGCCAGAAGAGGGTGATAGGCCCTGGAACTGATTACAGATGGTTGCAAGCCACCAAGGGCAGCCAGTGCTGAGCGATCTTTAGCCCCCTCACAGTGGTTCTTAGACAGCACTTTCCTAGAGGTGAAGAAGCCTTCAAATCGGACTCATGGTGGTGCTGGAAGCATTTTAGGAAGAGCCTATGGCCCCATACTCTGTGGTTCTTCAGCTCTATTGTGGACAACCAGCTTCCCATTTTCTGGCACCTCTCCTCATGGATGCCCACGGGTAACCAAGCTGGAGCAGGAAACCAGACTCCAGTGTTCACAGTTTGCATTTTGACACAGCCTATGGCTAGAGATAAGGCCTACGTATGATAAACGAAAGCCACTTGTAACAGTCAATGTCCGTAATATGAATAAGGAAATATTCTCCGATCTGTCAGTCCCAACTGTCACCACACTATGAGAAGTGAGTTCTGTGTCCTCATTAGCAGCCTGGGGAGTTTGCATAACTCAAGGCAGCTCTCAGGCAAATTTCCCCCAAGCCTGAAAATGGAGGCAAAGATACATAGAACAATCCTACTTTGATGGTTAGTGTTAACTGTGGAGTTGACAGGATCCGAAATCACCTGAAGTGGGCCTTGAGTAAACACGTGAGGACTGAGGATGTGACTGAGGATGTGGGTGGGACCTCCCTGGGCCAACGTCCTAGAGTGTGTAAAATAGAGTAAGCTAAGCAGAGCATTCACATCTGGTGATGTGACCAGCAGTTTCCGGCTCCTGCTGCCTCTACCTCCCACCATGATGGACTGTCCGGCTATGAGCTGTAAGGAACCCTTTGTCCTGCTGCGTCCACCTCCCACCATGATGGACTGTCCGGCTGTGAGCTGTGATGGACCCTTTGTCCCTAATCTGCTTCTTGAGACTACTTCATCACAGCACGCAGGAAAGGTGCCTATTGCTTTCTACTGCTGATGTACCATCACTACAAACTGGCAATTCTGGAAATTCAAGTGTGATACACGTGTGAAGGCCAGGAATCTGATGCAGGTTCTGTGGGTTAAAACCAAGGAGCTGACGGGGCTTCCTTCTGGCGCTCCAGAAGAACGCATTGCCCAGGCCTCTCCACTGTTGGAGGTGACTGCAGTCCTCGACTCCTGGCCTTTATTGCTTCAAAGGTAGCAAGTGCAAGGATAGTCCTCACCACTTCTGTCTCATTATCGGCTATTTTAAGAGCCACCGGGGCAATCCAGGACTACCTCTCACAGTAGGGCCAACACCAGCAGCCTTCCTTGCATTCATAATCAATTCCCTTTGCCACAAAGAACACACCCAAACATTCTAGGAATGAAGACAGGACACCTTAGAAGTCCATTCCTGCCTACATAGTGAACTTTTTTCCCTATAATCCTCTTAAATGTAAAACAATTTTTGCTGGGGCTAGAATTCAAAGCCTTATTCATGCTAGGCAAACACCCTACCATGCTAGACTGCAACGGTCAACTGTGAAAAGCAGTACCTAAAGTACAGGCTGGGAATGACTTCTAATACTATGTGCTATCTACTATCTCCTATGGCCAGAATCAGGGAAGTTACTTGTTACCTGATATAATTAAGCCCTCTTTGTTACTTTGATACTATGGTAACAAAGAAAAGCCATTTGCACAACACTGAAGTACACTAAAAACAAAAGCCTAACAGGTCATTTTCAATCAAGCAACAACAATGAAGTATGGAATAGAACAGAAAAAACATTTGAAAAAGTATTAGCATTAAAGTTACTATCAGTACAAATGCAGCTTTAACCAGTGCATTCGTTACTATTAGAAAGCAAACAGTGTTAACCTTACATTCTATAATGCTAGGAGACAGCAACCCACATTAGCCTTTGAAAACTGTTTCAATTTATACTCGAATACAACAGAACTTAGAAGAACACAGGTCAGAACATGGTGAGCTTTCAAATGTCAGTACTTTGTTCCAGTACACCTGGGAAAACCTATCTGAATGCTTTATTCTGTCATCAAAGCACACTAATGCATCTCATGCAGTTTTTAACCCTGCACACACTGAACTCAGCTTAGCCGTGCCCTATAGTCCAATCCAAGTCATAAATCCCGAAACTGCAGTGTGAGCTCCAGGAAAATCCCATTGTTACATATTTTTTTTTACATATGCAATGAATTTTGAAGCAGTACAGCAAACTTTTTTCTGGACAGTACTTTTTAAACGCACTTATTAATGATGCTTTATAAATGGACATGACGTTTTTTTCTGATCCAAAATATGCAGCTTGAAGTCTTGAGTAGTAATTCTGAAATAAAGCTTATAAACTTAATAAAATATGCAGATTTTAATACTATTGATAAATCTGTTGCCAGCCAGATTTTAAAGGAGGACTGTCAACTAGAATAAAGTGTTAGGTCCAATTATAGAGGCTGTTTGATTGTATTACTACAACTTTCCCTAAGTGCTGTAGAATGTTCATTCACTGATGAAGAGTCCTCATACCTTCCAAGGATTTTCTATAGGATCAAGAATACAAGAGAAAAATCAACAATAAAATGTACTTATGCCAAATACCACGTTTCAGAAAACCTTACCTAACAGAAAACCTTACTATACTATTCATTTTATAACAGTATTAGCTGTTACTATCCTATTCATTTTATAACTCAACTTGTACATTATGTGCACTTGTTTGGTTTTTCAAGACAAGGTCTCACTATGTAGCTCTAGCTGTCCTGGAACTCACTCTGTAGACCAAGCTAGCTTAGAACTCAGAAAGATCCACCTGCCTCTGCCTCCTGAGTGCTGGGATTAAAGGTGTGAGCCACCATCACCCAACATATGCATTCATTTAGTCTGTTCACTGGTGAATCCTATCACTAACTGAATTACTGAATTAGTTGCAGAAATAGGCCACCACTAGAAGTAAAGTTATTGCAGCTGAATGGAGCATGGTGGAGCCAGATGTTGAGTCAGTGTCACTCACTGTTAGGGACTTGAGCTACTGACGTGTGCACAGCCCTGTACCACGAACTTTCTAGTCCATGTTTCCTTTTGTACAACTTGAAATTATTTGAAAATATCCTTGTAGAGTTTAACCAAGACCTCATTTGCCTGGAAACAGTGCTGTCTAGAAGGGTCTGGCTGGCTAACATGGGTAAGTGGAGAGTGAGCCTTTGGAGACTGTAGCCTGAGCCTTAGTGTTTATTTCTCTGCTGTATGGTCTGGCCATGCTGTAAGGAACTTGTTTACAATGGCCACCAGGGAGCCTTTCTGCCATTTCATCCCCACCATAATGGACTATATCCTCAGAAACAAGAAGCTGAAGCAGACCTTCCCTCCTATAGAGTATTTCTGCCAGATAGAAGCAAAGTAGCCAATACACTGCTTTATATCAACAGTTAACTAACACAGTGTCCTTACTTTAAAATGTAGTATTTTACTACTGTATTGTTGTTTCAATTTAAGATCAATAGTTTGATATAAGAAACTAAAATCTTTAATATTTAAGTATAAAAGCAAATGACTACCTTACCTTTGTATTGCTTCATTTATTCCTAACGTGAAGCAGAGTTTCTCAAAAAAGATGAAGTCATTTTGATAATGGTACTGATGGACAAACCATTCAGAAAACCTTTATGATTTATCCTCACTTCCTGAAGAGCCTCTATAATGTGGTCTCTATACAAGAGGAAACAGACAGCAATTCTACTTCTCCAATAGCCATGTATCATAAGTTCTGAACACTACAGCTTCACATACAAGTATAAAGTTAAGTTAAAACATTGGTTAGTACCTGCTGATATCTGGATGCAGCTCACGCAGTCTCTTCATGATCTTGGTGAAGCTACGAAGGTTCAATGTATTTGAAGGTATGAACTGAACAGGTGTCTCAGGTAATAACTGAGCAGATTCAATCTGGTTACAATTTTTCTTGACACCCTAAATAAATGTTGAAAATATGAGCAAAAGATATACAAGAAATTTCTAGAAAGGTGAGAGAACAAAAAAGTACATCAAAGATGGCAACAGGAGCTTCTCTATCTACACACTTGCACCCAGAGTCCGCAGCATGCTCTACACTTGCCTTCTGCCAACCCCAGTGCCCACAGCCCCAGCAGACTGGATCACAGTGTTGTCTTCAGACTAATGAACACAAAGCTCACAGGCTGGGGTCAAGTAGATTTTTTGCCTAAGGAACCGGAATATGGAGTAAACAAATCCAGTCAAACAATCAGAGCCCAGCTGAAAAGTCTATAGCTAGTTACGTGATGTGGGGTAATGCAACCATGCGCACAGAAAACCCACATGAAGAGAGACATAGGAGGAGCTGACAGCTACAACAGCAAAGTGCTTGTGTGCGCAGAGGGAGGACCATAGTTCCCAAACATCTAGCTCAGCTCCCAGGATATCCTGTTTCCTCCTCTCCTACTGTAGACTAAAACCATGGATCCTAAAACCCCCTTAAATATGAAGTGTCAGGGAAATGAATGGGGGCATTTTTTGTTGTTTTGTTTTTCGAGGCAGGGTCTGAAGCCCTGGCTGTCCTGGAACTCAACTCTATAGACCAGGCTGGCCTCAAACTCAGAGACCCACCTGCTTCTGTCTCCTAAGTGCTGGGATTAAAGGCCTGCGCCCCTACCCCCACCCCCAGGGAAAGGGAGCATTTTAAAAGGGACTGCCAATGTCAAAGAGGCTAGGTGCTCAAGAAGGCAGCTGAGAGGAAACACCAACAGTGAGGTCACTGGTAACAATGGGTAGAACAGTTAAAGTGAGATTTTAGAGAATGACTCAGACTAAAGGACAAAAGGGAAGTGATCAAGTAAATAAAGACAATGGATATAAGCTACCTAAGTGAAAAGCTTGCCTATTAAACTCAGGACAAGTAGCAAACAGGACCCTGCTGGGCTCTACAGGAAGAGAATGGTCGGAATGGAAAGGTAGTCACCAATGTGTCCAAAGGCATCTGCAGATAACCAGAGTCAGGAAAGGGCTAGGGCGGACGCATACGGCAAGTGTCAGCACAAGAGCGCTTTGGGATGCTGGTGCTGTCCTCTCATTTTAGTGATGGGGATTTGCTCAAGTGCATGTGTCTAGTCATGAACACCAACAAGAGTGAATTTTACTGAAAATAAAAAATTATAGGATGCCCACTGGATACCAGACATTTTACTGAGTGAAACCGTCACATTCCAGGAAGCATTTAAAACTTGTAATGGGTGAAGATGAAGGCTATGAAAAGGAAATAACTGTTTTGTAGTTCTGAGAAGTACGTGGTAAGGTTACTATCAAAATTAACAACAACAACAATAGAACAGCACTAAGGGAGAGAGATTGTGCTAGAGTGGTGCTGTGCAGGGTAAAGAGACAAAGGCCATGAAAGGTGGCGGTAAACCCAGTAAGAGAACCTGCTCCTCTGAAGCTAGGTGGGGCCACCCAGATCTCTTGACAAGAGGCAACTGCAGCTGTGCAAATGCAGGTTATGGTGGAGCCAAGATAAGAGCCATCTTACTCATCCACTGTGCCAACACGAGGGCTGCCATTACAGCAGCACTCCTAGCAGCACAGCACGCACAGCGCGCTACCCATCACTTAGGAAAACTAACCTGGTCCAAGGGAGGAAACTCATTGTCCTGTTCAGACTCCAGCTGCCTTGGTCTAGCTCTGGGCAGTCTACAAGCAGAAGAGGCGAAGGTGCCTTCTTTGTAGCTATTTTTCTCCAAATGGCTCACACTAGTGCTGGTCCCGTTTTTGGACAAGAGTGGTGATGTGTGCTCTCCAGGGATTTTCACAAGCCGCACGTTCACTGGCTTCCCGTTGATTTCTATACCATTCATCTCCTTCACAGCCTTCTTTGCATTACTGGTTTTTGCAAAAGCAAGAGATGCATATCTAAAACACCAGAGCAGAGACCAAGAACCTTTGTTAATGACCAACTCCAGCTCACTCTTGTAAAAACTAAGACGGCTTTCACAATAGCTACCTGATCTTAAAAAGGCTCTTCCACTTGCTGGGAGAAGTAGATGGCGTTTGTTGTTTCTGAGTTTTGTTTTTTGAGACAGGGTCTCTTTTTATTTAGTCTTGGCTGTCCTGGAGCTTGCTAGGTAGACCAGGTTGGCCTTGAAATTACAGAGATCTGCCTGCCCCTGCCTCTCAAGGGTTAGGATTAAAGGTGTTCACTACCAAATAAGTATGTGTTTATCCAGGGTAATTGAATACAGAAAAAATGAAAGGGAAAATAGAATAATCTGTAATAATTATAAATTATTATATTAAAATTTAATGTTTAAAATTGCAGTCTATATGATATATATGCTTGTACAGATCTGAGGTCTACGGACAAGTGATTATCTCTGTGTAGGTTTGGAGACTGTCATCCTGGAACTCGCTCTGTAGACCAGGCTCTGTGAGCCTCGAACTCACAAAGATCTGCCTGCCTCTGCTTCCCAAGTGCTGGGATTAAAGACGTGTGCCACCACCGCCTGGCTAAAGTTAATTTTTACTTTTTTTACCTTTTTAAAAAATATTTATTTATTTATTTATTATGTATACAATATTCTGTCTGTGTGTATGCCTGCAGGCCAGAAGAGGGCACCAGACCCCATTAAAGATGGTTGCGAGCCACCATGTGGTTGCTGGGAATTGAACTCAGGACCTTTGGAAGAGCAGGCAATGCTCTTAACCTCTGAGCCATCTCTCCAGCCCTAAAGTTAATTTTTATGTACAAATATAAACTCCAGGTGGCTCAAAGGCTTAAATGTTAAAGGCAAAACTTGAAAATATTTAGCAGACTATATGAAAATGCATTTATTGTCAGTACTGAGAAAATATGTCAATAAAAAGCTAGACAATCTAGTCAGAATTTTAATTATGTAATTGAGAAAGCTGGGCCAGAGCTATTCCTGTTAAGCCAACAGCTCTATACAGTGTTAATGGACATATGTACACCAAATCTTTTTTTTTTAAGATTTATTTATTATGTATACAACATTCCTTCCATGTATGCTTGCATGCCAGAAGAGGGCACCAGATCTCATTATAGATGGCTGTGAGCTAACATGTGGTTGCTGGGAATTGAACTCAGGACCTTTGGAAGAGCAGTCAGTGCTCTTAACCTCTGAGCCATCTCTCCAGCCCCCTGTACACCAAATCTTAAGCAAAGTTTTTTTTCAAATGATGGGACTATGTATACAATTTTAAAATATCCTTATATTTTTATATTTAACTGCATTTTCCAAATTTATACATAAAATATATATTTTAAGGAAGAAAAAACCTCACTAAGATTTTTAAGAATTCAGGAGGATACCAAAAAAAGGACATGAAGCATAATATTCCTAAGAGATACAGCCCTAGTTTAGCACGAGAAAAATACATTAACATCCTATCAACGTGTCATATAAATCACAATTTAATTGACTACAATTAAAAAAATTAGCACCCACTTTTACATATTTAAGTCTCTAACCACAAGCAAAATCCCTCTTAATTATGTCTTCACCTCTGAAATCAACAGCTATCATTTTCATGACAGAACAGTGAAGTATCTCCATGAAGTAATTCTCACTGTAACTGAATGCTGTGACTAATCCATACATGTCAAAGTAGCGACACGTACACACTCACACACATGCACACACAAACGCATGCACACACCCTCCCTGACGCCACAGATGGGCAATGCAGCCACCTACCTAAAAATACAAAACAATGCAGAAGTAACTAAAGTCAGAAATAACTGAGTCACACATCCCCTTCCAAGCCAGCTTTCTGTCTTTACTCCTAGTGCTTTACACAGTCGACTCCTAGCAATGACAATGACACCATTTATTATCCTTATCCTCATTTTACAAAGAACCTAAGACTCAGAGAGGGCAAGTAACCCATTCAAATTCCTTCAAACAGTCCTTTTCTTGAGCACATTTTTCTAACTCCGCTTCTGCTATGAAATGGCATAAATGTAAAAGATCAGTTAATTCTCCTATCCACCATAAGGAGGCTGTGCGACAGTGGGCGCTGTAGTCTCAGCAGCCGGGATTCTGAACACAGGACTGCCCAACATAAGCCGCTCTCCGAAGAAGGACCCCCTGGAGAGAAGGAGCTGCTAAGAACCCCAGCTAGTTGCTGCAGCTGTCTGCTCAGTCTGGGCCTCCCTCGTGGAGTGGCGCCTGCTTACTCATCTGTTGCACAGCAGGCATACAGTAATGCACACTTGTTAGGGTAACATACCTGTAATTAGTAGAATCATAAATTGAAATTTCAGAAACTTGGTATTTCTGGAAATGAGACCTTAAGTCATCCTAAAAGAAAAAATAAAATTTGTGAAAGATTGAAAAGACACTGCAAAAATTTATAAATTTGAAAGTGAAGCCCCCTAAAGAAATTCTGGACACACCTCAGATACAGAAGGGCAAAGACCACCAACATGGATCAAAAAGCCTTTACTTCTTCGAAGCAACTCCCCATTCTTCATTTCTGATATAGAAAAAAATATATCACAGAAATGTCCACTGTGACAGCAATATTTTAACGAAAAATGCCAACAATGTTAAATATTTCATTTTCTTTCCAGTTAACTACAAAGCTTATTTAATGACTTTGTGTCTTGTATGTGCATGGGCATGTGCATGCCATAGTGCACGTGTGTGGAAGTCAAAGGACAACTTACAGGAGCCGCTTCTCACTCTACCATATAGACTATCATCAGTCTTGATGGCAGGTAAGTGTACTTACTGCCAAGCCTGACAATTTGAGTCCTGTCTTTAGGAATCACATGGTAAGAGGAGACAACTCTTTCGAGTTGTCCTCTGACCTCTATATGCATGCCATAGTACATACATACCCCCACACATGTCCACAAAATAAATAAAAATAATAAAGTCAGAAGATAGCAGCATTAAACCAAGTATGCTGGTACACATCTGTATTCCCAGCATTAAAAAAGCTGAGGCATGAGGAGCACAAGTTCAAAGCTAGCCTGGAATACTTACTGTAACCTTTAAAACAAAACAAAATCCCAAATAGAAAAAGCAAACACCACAGATTTTATGATATTTATGTAATAATGAAAAAACCTGTGAATCCCATTTTTCATAACTAGTTAAGAGTAGCTTAGCCTCTTGAAATGGCTGTGAAAACAAAACGACGCTGGCTACAACTATTATTTTTGTCTTATAGAAGAGGAGGTTGGACCAAGGTCTTGGCAGTTTTGGTTACTCATCTATTAAGAGGTAGCGTTGGGTCCAGGCAGTCTCTCATGGCTATAAAGACCTTGCCTTCCTCATTAATGCATTAGTCTGCTCATCTATCTGGAGAGAAAATGGAGAAGCCCTTTCTTCACAGTTTAGATGCTAACATTGGAGTCAAGAGCTAGAACAGCAAACAGCAGTGCCTAAGACTCAGAAGCACCTCCTACCCATCTCTCCTTTCACCAGTGCAGGAAAACTGCTCAGTCCTGTGGGCTGAGCACTGGGTCTCAAGAAATGAGAATTTAATAAGTATTCGCTCTTTAAAAAAGTCACCTCCAACTGGCCAATATTCTCACTTTTTACAGGTACAAAGAAGAACAAAATACTTTTTTGTTTTTTTATTTTTTTTGAGACAGGGTTTCTCTGTAGCTTTGGAGCCTGTCCTGGATCTAGCTCTTGTAGACCAGGCTGGTCTCGAACTCACAGAGATCCACCTGCCTCTGCCTCCCGAGTGCTGGGATTAAAGGCGTGCGCAACCACCTCCCGGCAGAACAAAATACTTTTATAGCTTATTTCCCCAAAACCATACAAAAGTAACCACCATTTTAAGATAAGTTAGGTTATGATCTTCCTGCAGTTCTGAAGAACCAACCTAATGGACTCTTTGGGTTCCACCTGTCGTGTTCGACTCCATTTTCCTGAGTTCCTGAGAGGTCAGCTCCAGTCAGCCTCTCCGTTGCATCAAACCAGTCTTCACTGACTTCACGAATGCTTCTGTATTCTAAGGCATTGAGCACACAGAACCATGAGCTTACACTCTACCTCTCAGGAACACAGCTGTAAACAGCTCTGTCAAGGCAAGGGTGGCTTTTACTAGTGACCTAGAGATGAGCAACATGGACTAGAGAGCCAGGCAGCCTCTAACCCAGTCTGTCAGCAGGGACAAAGCTCTTCAGCCTGAGGCTTTAGCTCCCCAGTTTCCTTCACTCAACACTGACGCCCAGGCAATCAAAAGACTTCTTCCCTCACTTTCATCAGTTACGATTGATGAAGTTATTTTTCACTTAATAAACTCAGTAAACACGCTGCAGCTCTTCAGCTCATTAAAATTAATAATCATCTGGAATTATAAACTTTGAAAGGAAAACTAGTAAAGACTGGGGACATTTTAAACATTACTTGTTTTTTGGAGACAGAGTCTCACTATGTCTGTCTGTCCTGGAATGCACTATATATACCAGGTTGGCCTCGAGTTCACAGAGTGCCTGCTTCTGCCTCCTGAGTGCTGGATTAAAGGTGTGTGTCACCATTCCCAACATTACTTGTTTTTTAGAAGCTACACAAACAACACATTTTCATCCTTACCTTTATCATCGAGCTTCAGCTGAGTAAAGTCTATGTTTATATCACCATTTTTAAAACCATCATTCACGGGTGATTCATCTTGTTTAGGATGACTACTGTCAGATACAAAGGACATCTGAGGATTAATAAAAACAGAAAGATAAGGACTAAGGGTCACTGCATTCCACCTGCTGACAGGCAATCATTACCTGCATTATTTTGCTCTCCAATAACGAAGGTTATAGCAGAAAAATCATTATCATCTGACTTTACAGTAAAAATATGCCGTATAGGTTGTTGGTTCACATCAGTAAGATTTGAGGTTCTACTGCTGTGTACAGTGATGATACAAGTACTTATGATTTTTAAGACAGTAATCTTTTATACATTTCAGTGTATAAGCTTTCATTTATGGGAAATAAAAACCCTATATGTAGACCTGAGTTGTTCTCTACATTTAAATTTTCTTGAAAAGAAAGCCACTTGTAGGCGAGGGTAGATTGAAGGGTAGTGTTTACCTAGCATATGTGACGGTTTGTGTTTGATCTTGAATAGCAGAAAAAGCAAACAGAAACCCAACCCAGACCCCAACAAACAAAAATGCAGAGTAATCTAAAGAAGCCACAAAGGAACATCAAAGGGTAACTACGCTAGCCTATGAAGACAACACCTACCAGCATGTCATCTTTTACAACCAACTAATTTAACTTTACAAGCATCATGTAACTTCAGGACCAGTGAGATGCTCATGGGGTGAAGATGCTTGCCACTAACACTGACAACCCGAGTTTGATCTCTAGGACCCATGTGATGTGATGACAGAACTGACCCCCAGAAGCTGTCCTGACCTCCTGTACACTGTCCTACACATGCCTACACACACACACACACACACACACACACACCAAAATAAAAAAGTAACCTTATATTGTTTTATAGTCAAACTAAGACTACAAAACTATATTATATTGCACTTAAACTTTCCTATTGCTTAAAAGAATTTTTTTTTGGCAGTATTAAGGATGGGAGCTGGAGAGATGGCTCATTGCTTAAGACCAGTGCCTGTTCTTCCAAAGGTTCTGAGTTCAATTCCCAGCAACCACATGGTGGCTCACAACCCTCTGTAATGAGATCTGGTGCCCTCTTGAGGAAGAGACCTGGTCAGTCGTCCTCATCCAATTAGACCATGAAGCCCAATATGGACAAGTTCAACAGAACTGCCATAGGCAGGCTGTCCATGCATGCTTCAGCAATGCCAGGGCATAAATTTCATTCATTCATTTCATTCACTAAGGATGGGGCTTTACACATGCTAGACAGTGTTCTACAACAGCTGTGTCCCCTGCAACACTCCTTGTATCCTAAGTGTTTCCCCCTGAATCAACAGCGACACTGCCACTGGGAAAACAGCATGGACTGGTAAATGGACAGATTATTTAAAAAGTATGTAACAAATCTGAGCATATAAAATTTAGCTTTGAATCTATTCTTTCCTCCTTTTAAAGACACGTTTCCCAGTGGAATGGTCTCCCAGTATCATTTCTCATCAGAAAGCAAGTATTTTACTTCTCGCTCTGCACGTCAGTCAGGAGTAGAGCCACCTGTGTACTCGCTAAGGAGTTGGGTTCTGTGCCACTCTACAATCTTCAGGGGTCATATTTGTCCGTTTCTTGATTTTTCAGACAGTATCTCACTACAGGGCATGACTGCACTGGCATCAAACTTGTGATCCTCTTGCCACTGACTCCTGAGTGCTGAGATTGTGGACATGTGCCACCATGCCTGGCCTGCAATGTGTCCCTATCTAACAGTTAACCATCTTTCTTGGTTGTTATCCTCAGGGGAACAGGACAAGTTGAGGAAAGCCCAAAACATATTTCATAAGGGAAGAATTAACACTTTCCTTGTCCAAAATAAAAGCATTACTATACCTCACAAAATGAGAGCTAAACAGCAGTGTGCCCCTGTGGCTCATGATGATACTGGTAATGCATTATGGCTTGCCTATTCCTTTAACCTTCAGTCTCTAGATTTCTGATGAATTACATGTTACCTTCCTCATCATATTGATGACAACAGCCTGAACAAGACTGGCCTAACATCACCCACTCCTTCTGCTCAGTCAATTTCTCACATGGGGGGCCAGGAAGTTAGTCAGTGGAGTGGGAAGAGGGAGTGAGTGCTTCTGAGAGTCACTGTTTACTTAAAGACTATCCACTAAAGGCTTAAATGGATGAGATGGTGGAGCGGAGCTTAGCTGGCACAGTGCTTGCTGTGCAAACGTGAGGACCCAAATTTGATCATGCTTTTACTCATGTAAAAAGCTGGGCATGATGGCCCCGCTGCATGCCCAGCACTGAAGAGATGAAAAAGCCAGGCAGAGCAGAACACGTCTGTCACCCCAGATCTCCTACTGGAAGAAAGAGATGGCAACGAGACAACTGCCTGGGAAGTTTGCAGTCAGCTAGCCTGGCATAATGCAGTGCTGAGCCAGAGACCCAGCCTCAAGACTGAGGTTGAGGGCTGGCACCAGAGCCTGTCTTCTTACCTCACATACCACACGACTCAGCTGGAGGCTAGCCTAGTCTAACTAGTGAGTTCCAGTCCGCCAGGGCTACATTTTGAGATTTATATCAAAAATCAAAAGTAAACAAAACACAATTAAATGTCATGGCGAAGTGTGGTTGCAGTAATTAATCTGGAACATTAATTACTGGAACATGCCTACTGTGACACTTGTCCTCTTACCCTACCTCCACAAAAGCACATGCGAGGGGCTCCTGAAGAATACCTGAGGCTGAACACACATGCATACATATCTGCACACACAATCATGTGCACTTGCTCTCCAATTCTTACCTGGGACAATGTCGTTTCTAGGCTCAGAGAAGTATCAACATCAGGTACACTTTGATTATCCAGCTCAGAATTTGCTCCTGAAAGGCTGAATAGATACACATTTCTTAAATGTTCTCAAAAGGAAACAGAATTTAGATATAAGGCTTAAGTAGTTTTTAAAGCAGGTTAAGTTCTATGTTAGATAAAATTGTAATTACCCACATGCCTCTTCTTGTATTACCTAGAAACAAGGGGGAGAAAACCAGGTTTAGTACGTTTTCTGTCTGAACAAAGTTAACATTTTATTCTAGAACACATACATACCCTGGAAGCAAAATCAGAGAAGGCAGATAACAGTCTGGACTCCACTGACAGTGGGGGCAGCTCCTCCAGCGGTATGCCCTTGTGGACTCTTTCTTTCAAGTTCATGTACCTAACTTTCAAGTCTCCCAGAACAGATAACAGTGTTGATCCTAATTCCTTCTTAGCAGAATTACTTGGTAAATTCCTATTCAAAGTTCACAGAATTACATTATTTAGGCTCACGTCATTCACCTAACACGAACATGGTACCACATACTTAGTTCTAGCTCTACTAGATCTATAATTTTCTCTGTTAAATGAACCACAGTAGATACATTTTCTAGGGTCAGTATTAGCAACCCTTGAAAGGTAAGCCAGAAAGAATGTGACAGAATACCATGCAGAAACCCCAACTGACTTTACCCTTACTTGGACTTTATAAACAAACAGCAAACCCATTTATTTTACTGAATTAATTACTGCAACCACACCTCACCATGACATTTAATTGTGTTTTGTTTACTTTTGATTTTTGATACAAATCCCAAAATGTAGCCCTGGCTGGACTGGAACTCACTAGGTAGGCTAGGCTGACCTCCAAATGAGTCATGCCCCTACCTCCCAAGTGCTAAGATCATAACCACACCCGGGGAAAGAAGTTCTTTTGAAGTTTATTATTTATATTGTTGAGCCAAGCCTTTAGTGGCTGAGCAATCTCTCCAGCCCTAAATTTATTACTCTTAAGGTAACTGATAAACCCAAATAAAGCCTAAGTTTTGTCTTTCAAGAATTGAAAACAGATTTCTAGACTAAAGTCAGGGTGATAAACCTTAAGAAAATCTAGATTTAAAATAGACGAGCACCTATTGAGTCCTGCTCTGCTTTCCATTACAAGTTTGTAAATGTGACTCCAGTGGCGATGGCACATCTGATAGCAAACATCCAGAAGGTGCATCTCTGCCTTCACGGCCCTCTCGATGCTTTTCTCACAGCACTTTGATGGCAAATTAATCTCTTCACAAAGTTGAAATGCCCTTTAAAATAAGAGTATTAGGTAAGATTCTGAACATTTTCTACAGTAGTGACAGACCTCTTTCTAGAAACAGATTTTAATCTTTTTAAAAAACTTTTCAAGACAGAGTTTTGTGTGTAGCCCTGGCCATCCTGGACCTCACTCTGTAAACCAGGCTGGCCTCAAACTCAAGAGACTAATCCCAGCCTCCCCAGTGCTGGGGTTAAAGATATGTACCACCACACCCAGCCAGATTTTATATTTTTTACATTCCCCTGTGGTTTAATTCAATTCCAACTAAAAATGGAAAGCTATAGGGACATGATGGTTTTGAAAGTTTCATTTTTAAATTTAGTTTTCTAGCTTTGGGATACCAGACTAAACTCATTAGAAAAATGGGAAAAAATGGCACATGATTTCAGAGTATGGTAATAAGTTTCTTCCACTCCCACTTTCTGGCTCCAAATTGTCTTTTGGGTTATTAATAAATGCAAAGTAAAACCAATGATCAATAAGCTTAGGTTTAAGAATACTTCACAGAGTGTATATATGTATCTTTTCAAATATGTGGCAACTTAAGATGCTAGTTGGGTCAATCTATGGGTGATTCAAAAAAAAGGAAAAGGAACTGAATTAGTATGGATGCGGCGGGCCCGAGTGAGGGAAGAAGATGCCTTTCTGTCTGAAGAACTGCTGGCGACCGCAGGCTCTTCATGAGGATTTTCAACATCCCATGTTGCTACAGCATAGCTGCTATATATATAGCAGGAGTGGCCCAGATGTCAAATTTCTTAAAGCCCCTTTAATTCTTGATGGTTAAATACGCTACACAGAAAATACACACAATTTTGAGTTTCCCCACATACACGTGTGAACTTATAGAGCAGGTTTACCTCTCGAGGTGTTTCTTTCTGTCTGTGGCATCAAATGTTTTTCTTAATTCCAAGGAATTCTGAAAACAATATAAAATAAAATTATGAATATGTAACAAAAATGAATGTTCATGTGCAGTTGTTTTTTTTTTTAAGATTTATTTATTTATTATGTATACAACATTCTGGCTCCATGTATGTCTGCACACCAGAAGAGGGCGCCAGATCTCATTACAGATGGTTGTGAGCCACCATGTGGTTGCTGGGAATTGAACTCAGGACCTCTGGAAGAGCAGCCAGTGCTCTTAACCACTGAGCCATCTCTCCAGCCCCTCATGTGCAGTTCTAAATGGCCAAATGTAAAAACAAAGTTTGGAACAATTTTGTGACATCTGCCGACAGAAGACAGAACTGTGGCACACTGCCACCCTTGCCCTTGAGCTGGCTTTGGCACTAAGATTCCAAACGAATGCAACCACATTTGCATACCTTCTGAAATTTGTAGATTAAGGTTTTGATATTACTGTTTTTACCTCATTCAGGGAATTCCCACTAGGCTTGAGAGAGTCCATTGAGAGTGACCTTCCTGGTCCTTTTGGTACAGTCGTCTGTGCATCCCTGCAATCCTGTCTGCACGACCAGTCTGTATTACAGGCTACACTTTGTTTCTCACGTCGCCACTCATCAGGCTGCTGTTTTCTCCTCACTGGCATCTCCGCGCTGCTTGATGTAGACAGTACAGAAGATCTTGCATTCACCTCTCTGCTTGCACCCAGTGTCGGCTGAACTGGAAACGAACAGCTGGCTGCATCTGGCACTGACTTAAGACACACTTCCTTCACATCATGAGAGCATGTGTTATTTGTGGCACCACTTTTTACATGATGTAGGCAGCTGTCCTCTACTTCTGCCTGAGTATCTTTGACTGCTACCTTTGGTAGCTCAGAAGAAAAAAAGCCTGGACCAGGGAGGCTTTTGTATTGCAAAGAGCCACAGAGAGAAATGACTGAGTCATCAAAAATGGAAGCCCCAGTAGTCTGGTGAGAATTATTAGCCTTCCGTTGTGTCCCAAGGGCTTGATCTTGAGGAAACGAGATAGGGCTCTCAGAGCATTGTAACGTTTTGTTCTGGAAAATTCTATTTCCACAAAAATCTTTACTTTCAACTGTTTGAGATTTCATTTCTTTAGCATACATTTTAGTTTGAGGTACTTTCTGAAGGTTTAAGGGAGAGCTGCTTCTCTGAAAAATATCATCAAACGCTTTACGGTTTAGTAAACCAATCTCTTGTTCCTTACACTTCTCAAATTTTGGTTGATGATATCCTTTTGACATATCAGAACTCTGAGATTTAGAGGAATGAGGCAAACATTCTTGTGCAGAAACATTAATTGACCCCAAAGAGGGGCTAGGAACACTCTCCAATTTAACATGATTAGCTTCTAAATTGCCAACACATTTAATGCCATAGCCTGATGTTTTCAACTCGCTAACATCTAGATTTGATTTGCTCATTGCTTTAGCAGGGTCAAAAGGTAAGTGTGTGCTTATGCACTCTTGCTCTGCACTGTGGTACTCCTGCTGGGAGTCATCGTCCACCTCACTCTTCTGCGTGTCTCCACAGTCTCCAGCCGGAACCTCATGGCTCCTTTCCAATCTAACACTAGTATCATCTTGAGGTCCTAAAATGTCAAAAAATGTCTCCACTTTTTTGTGTACTTCAGGATGTAATTCTGAATATAAATGTGGAAGATTTTCATTCTTGAGTTTTGATTCTGAACAACGTATAGAGTATGTTTCATTCAAAAAAGCATAGTCAATACTGTCTTCAAATTCACTTGACTGAGAGAAATTATTCTCTACATTAGTATCTTGATTTGCTGAAAAAGATGGTTCTGATAAATCTATCTTGTCAATACTACTGATTTCTTTATCACTAACTCTTTGTTCTGCTGCCAAGGAATCCCATTCACCATCAGGAAAAGCTGATTTGCCTTCGTCGCAACCATTTGAAAGTAACACATTTTCTTTCTTAGGTTTATCTGTTCAAAAAAGTGAAAGAGAATATGTTAATAACAACACTACAGAAACTTAACATTGGCAAAGACTAGACATATCTGGTCCTAGCTCCTCCAAATGCTGGGCTACTTTTACATCATAAATGACAAACACAAATACCCCTTATAGTAACTAAAATAAATTGAAACTCATCTTCCAAACAACCACTCTGAAGCCCTAGCCCCACTGCACTGGTGGTCTCTGGAGAGCATGAGTGCAGGACCCTCACCATTGGGTTAGTCCTCCTTACAACAGCAGAGCACATCAAGTCACCATCATCTCAAGATAACATAGAAACCATTCCCCAGCTAGGATGAGATACCTCAGGAGAATCTGACCATCCTGGCATCTCAATCTCACACTTCCAGCCCCACAACTATGAGAAAATAATCTGTTGTTGTTTAAGCCACTTAATCAATGGTGTTTGTTACAGCTATTCAAGGTGATATAAGTGCCAAGATGCTTTCTGAATTCTTTCAATGGTGAGAAGTCTTTCCTCTATAGGGCAGTCACTTAACTTGTGAATAGGTCTAATAAATTATAAAAGAATTGTATGTAATAAATTTTGGGTTATCTACGGGGGTCAGTTACAGGCAGTGTGTACATGAAGGCGAGAGGACACTGGTGTTGCCCCCACAACTTATGGATTCCCTAAGGGTTATAGATAAACACACAAAAAACCTACCTCAGTTAAAAGTTCTGACCATTGTGTAACGGAACAGGAGAATTTGAGGAGAAAGGAGGGACAGATTTGGGGAAAACTTTACATTTGACAAGTGTTTTCAAACAAAATGGAAAACTTTGTCTTAGATAAATCCAACAAGTGCAGCTGGCTGTGTGAATGAGCGTGGCCCTTGCAGGAACGAGGCCAGTCTGCAAGGAGGAGAAGAGATGTCTGAGAGAAGTATGGCAAACGGGTAAGGTGCCAGCTAAGGATGGCTGGCTCTTCTCCTGAGGGATGGGAAAGTCACTGCAAGTCTCGGAAAAGGGGAGTCATGTGACTGGGACTGAGCCTTGGAAAGTGCCTGTTAAGAAGCTTGGAAAGTGAAGGCAGGTAGATAAAGAATGCAGAAGTAAGACCAGAGAGGGTACTGAATAACACACATAATATGCACAGAAGTGAAACAAAAAGCTTATAAAGCAGTAATTACTCTTGGGCCAATGCATTCTGGGATTTTCTATTTCATTTCACCAAAAAAAAAAAATACAATTAGCTTACTTTATTTCATGACCCACTGACTAGCCATTACCTGCTCAAGCACCACTCTAAGATTCACTGGACACTACATCTGAACGGGAATATTTAGCACTAAAGAGAGGGACCACCATGAAGAGCAGGCACAGGGGAGGGAAGGGGAAAGTAGCCCAGGTGAGGGATGGAGGTTACTGACAAAAGATGTAGATTAAATGCTCAGCAAGCTGCACAAAACATAGACTCACACAGGAGTTATTTTCATACATCTGGGACACTGATCATTTGATTTTTATGCCTATAAGTAAGTTAATATATTGCTTATTTTAAACTTTCTATTCTGTCTTATATCAAAATTTTAACAGATTAGTCAAACAGATTGGTCTTACAAGGCCACCTTTTCTACTACATAATTATAAAAGCAGCTTGCCCACAGATTACCATAAGCCCAGAAGGAAACGGCAAAGTTATAAATGTGCTGAACTGTAGCTTGCTGGGAGAGGCTTTAAAACAGCAACCCTGAAGGGAAACCTTCGTGTATAGTTAGCACCTTCTGCTTACCTTTATGGAGGTTTCCTCCATTTTTATGGTAGTTTTTATCAGAATCTGTTTCTACCACTGAAGTGGTCTGCATGGTTCAAAGATGTACATTCTAGAAAAGGTATAACAGTGAACTATTAGTATACCTGGCACAGAGTTAAAAAAACCTTAGAAATAAACAAAGAAGCAGTTATAGTCAAAGATTTTACTATCAGAGTCAATGAACATTAAACAGGTAGAACACCCGAGTAACCTTTTTTCTTGGACAGGGTCTCCATGTGTCCCAAACTGGCCTCAGATTCACTACGTAGCCAAGGATGACCTTGAATTGCTGACCCACCTGTTTCCAAACTCTTGAGTACTGAAATTATAGGTATATGCTACCATATCAGACTTATGGAGAATTGTGGATTAAAGCCAGGGCTTTGTTTAAACACTATCAACTAAGCAACATCTTCAGCTTTTTTTGAATAATCGTTTCAAAGTCTGAATTTACATACATACACATACACACACACACACCCTTCTGTGGAGAGACTGGAAGGTGAGCAGGATTGGGGTGCATGATGTGAAATTCCCAAAAAATCAATAAAGAATTATGTTAAAAACAAAGAAATAAACAACAAAAAAAACCTCAAGCAAGACACAAAATATTCTTTTAAATTTCTATAGTACATGAAACATAATAAGGCCAGGTATCTTGGACACTGTTCTATGGCTGTGAAGAGACACCATGGCCAAGGCAACCGTTATAAAAGAAAGCATTCAATTGGGAGCTTGCTTACAGTTTCAGAGGCTTAGACCATTATCATCAAGGCAGCGAACAGGGCAGGCACACAGATAGGTATGGTGCTGGAGAAGTAGCTGACAGTTCTACATCCTGATTCACAAGCAGCAGAAGAGAGTGAGTCTGGGCCTGGCATGGGCTTTTGAAACTTCAAAGCACACTCAGAATGACATACTTCCTCAAAAAAAGACCATACCTCCTAATCCTACCAAAGAGTTTTACTCCCTATATATGGGACAAAAAGGGCTATTCTTATTCAACCACCACAGCCAGGTCCTTAAGATGTCACAATAAAATCTCAAAAACTAATTTCAGTCTGTTGTCAAATCTAGATATTGTTTTCCAAATAAACTGTACAGTTACGAAAAACCAACAAGGAGTTCAGAAGGTACCACGCTTGCTACAAGGCTAAGGATCCAATTCAGATCCTTAGCACCTACTAGCATCCCCAGGCATTTTATACAAAGCTTCTTCTTATAGTTTCTTGCGAGTAACAAAACCAATTTCCAAGATCCCCTTCTTTCTAAAATTAAAAACAACACCAAAACCCTTTTTAGTCTTGTTTGATATGTTTTCCCTGCTGACTAACACCTAAAATTCCACACTATGGGGCAGGGTACGAGCATCAGGAGTCCGAAGGCATCCTCGGTCATACGGTGACATCTAGGCTAGCCTCTCTGGCTAGGAAACTTTGAACACCATTGAAACTGTTATTTGTTGCTTGGAAAGGATCCACTGAAGCACTTATTAAATGTCTAGAATCAGAACCGTAAACCAGGAAACGGGAAACAGCCCATAAAGCATGAAGAAATAGAGGACTTGCTCATTTTATGCACCAAGGATCTTTGTCTGCAAGCTGGTCCCCTTATCTGAAAAACAACGAAACTGCCGGGAGGTGGTGGCGCACATCTTTAATCCCAGCACTCGGGAGGCAGAGGCAGGAGGATCTTGGTGAGTTCGGAGCAAGGCTGGTCTACAGAGCAAGTTCCGGGACAACCAAGACTACACTGAGAAATCCTGTCTGGAAAAAACTAAAAAACCCGAAATCTTTGCAAAAATGAGCGCAAGAGCAAACTACCATGGTGGTGCGGTCACCAATGCAACGGAGGCCAGGCCTCATTGCTAGACAGCTTCGGAGGGCACCGGATCCCAGCCCACCTGCCCCGGGGGTTTGACTTCTAGGTCGGGCTCACCCTTAGTGTAGCCCGCGTCCCGTCCCGCTCTCACACCTCTCAGCCAGGTAGCCCTTACCGCCTACTCAGCTTCCCAACGAGTAGTGTCCGGGGCTTGTTGGGTAACGGCTGCCAGCGGCCCACCCACCGCTCGAGGAGCGCTCCTATTGGCCGGTGTGAACAGCCCCGCGCTATGATTGGCTTGGTAGGGCTCAAATAGCGCGGGAAGGAACCGCAGGCTTGGATTGGGTGGCCAAGTGCACAACATCTTCTCGCGAGACTTGGTGAGCTTCGTGGTTTCTGTAGCTCTATTTATAGGGAGGGAGGGAAATAGAAAAAGACTCAAGATGAGAAAATCATACAAACTAGTACACCTTTTCTCCTCTCCCCTGTTTTGGTCAGGCTGTAAGTGGCTGCACGGAGTAGACTGTTTCTGATCATGTTTTTATTTGAATTGGCATCATGGATTCTTTTTGTATTAATTTTGATTTTTATATGATTGCATTAAAATATTATTGTGCCAGGCCTTTTTTTCCTTTAGGGCCACCTACCAGCTCCCAAATTATGACACAGAGACTTATTATTAGTTTTGAATGCTCAGTCTAGCTCAGGCACATTTCTGGCTCTTTTAACTTAAATTACCCTGTTTCTCTTTATCTACCCTTGTCTCAGGGCTTTATACCATTTTCTTACTTTCTTGTTGTCTCTAGTCTGATTGGCTTCTTGCCCCACGCGTGCCCCTCCTTCTCTACTTTTTTTTGGGGGGGTTCGAGTTAGGGTTTCTCTGTAGCTTTGGAGCCTGTCCTAGAACTAGCTCTTACAGACCAGGCTGGTCTTGAACTCACAGAGATCCGCCTGCTTCTGCCTCTTGAGTGCTGTGATTAAAGGTGTGTGCCACCACCGGTTTCTTTTGGGGGGGGGTGTTTTGATACAGGGTTTCTCTGTAGCTTTGAAGCCTGTCTTGTAGACCAGGCTGGCCTCAAACTCACAGAGATCTGCCTGCCTCTGCCTCCCAAGTGGTGGGATTAAAGGTGTGCGCCATCACCACTTGTCTCTCCTCTTATTCCTGTTGTTCTTCCTTCTTTTCCCTCAAACCTAGATTTCTCCTCCTGTTTATTCTCCCCTTGCTAGTCCTGCCTATCCCTCTCTTGTTTAGCTATTGGCTGTTCAGCTTTTTATAGACCAATCTGGTGCCTTAGGAAGGCAAGGTGAAACAGATGCAACATATCTTTACATATTTAAACACACATCCTTTACATATTTAAACACACATCCTTACATCACTAAACAGATGCAGCATAAACAAAAGTAACACACCTTTACACAGTTAAGGTAATATTCTGCAGCATAAACAAATGTCACACATCTTTGTCTAGTTAAAATAATATTCTACAACAGATTATTTGATTGCTGGAGGGTTTAACATTTCATATATACATTTAAAGAAGATTTTTATTAATACACACACACACACACACACACACACATACATTGAGTGCAGTGTCATTAGAGGCCAGAAGAGGGCATGGGATCCCCTGGAGTTGGAGTTACAGGAGGTTGTGAGCCCTGACATTGGTCCTGGGATCCCAGCTGGAATCCTCTACAAGAACAGTATGTACTCTTAAACACTGAGTCATCTCTAGCCCCTCCCGCATATCTATTTCGTTTGTGCTCTCAGTACAGATTTGGAAGATAATTTAAGCCTGCACAAAATGAGATGATCCAGGAGGACCAACAACTTGATAGCATTGTAGATGGCTTTATTTGTCGGAACATAGCCTTAATTACATAGCCCTTTCAATAAGGACAATAAGACTTTAAAAATACCTCAAAACTGTCCCATTAGAGATAGAGGCCTCTGATTTGCACCCCTTATATTCTTTCATTAATAAATAGACTCACCAAATTCATGCTGACCTACCAGAGGCTGGGTGCTAAACAGTAAACTGTAAGCATGAATGTGTGCCTGCACAATGTCACCTTTTAGTGACTTAATTGGTCATGCAAGTCTCCTCTTACCTACAGTGACTTTGAATTTAATTTTCAAAACCACATTTCATTTAAAATAAGGCTGGCTGCTGCCAAGCTAATGAAGTCTGGCATCTGTTCTTCAAGCTGGTTCAGACAAGGTTCACGTTAAGCTGGACACTATACCCTGCGCTGGGCAGGTGTCTAGTTCTGAGCTGTGGAGCTTCTGGAGCTGCGGAAGTGTGTCGGGTGGACGGCACACTGGAGACAGCTGCTAACCACTTTCTACACTAGGCTGGTAGCTTTTCCCCATTGAATTCTGTAGCACAGTTAGAAGTTTTGGAAATTTCCTTCCTGGCAGATGTCTGTCAAATGTTGATTCTATTGTTGGTCCCTTTTACCCAATGAGACAACACAGAAAGTATAAGATCTCTTATGTGTCTGTTTGCATATCAAACGGCTGAAGACAGCGGATCACCTGTTTGAAGGGTAGCTGGGATCTGGGGAGATGGAATGTTGTATTCCTGGAGAGCAGGGCCCACACCCTGAGCATAGTTTTGTTATATGTTACCAGGTAAACTGTATGGGAAGTGATGCTGGGTAACAAGCTTGGCCTATATAGCTAGATCCTGTCTCAAAACAAAGCAAAGCAAAACAAAAACAAACAAAATCCAAACCAGCCAAAAAGTGGTGGTGGCACACATCTTTAGTCCCAGCTCTCAGGAGGCAGAAATAGGTGGATCTCTGTGGATCAAGACCAGCCTGGTCTACAGAGTGAATTCCCAGACAGCCAGGGCTACACAGAGAAACCCTGTCTCAGAAAATCAACCAACCAAACAAACAAACCCCAAACCAAAGAAATGAAGCTAATTGTCTTCCCATTGAATGTGAGAAACACATCATCCAGGGGAGGCTCAGACTTGGAAGTGATGTTTTATAGGACTTGGGCTGTGTAACTTTGGCAAGCAACAAAATGGCTCGGGTTACCAAACATAAAGTAACTTGAACTGGAAAGACTATAAAAGAAATTAGTTCAGCTGTAGAAAAGTTTTGCTAGAAAATTAGGAAAGACTAAGATGTTTCACAAAAAGTAAAAAAAAAAAAATCTTCAATTGAGCCGCCAAATTATTGCCTGTATAAGACAAAACTTTTCAGCAAGACTAAATATCTGAATGGTTCCCAATTGCAATCACTTTTCCACAGTTTTAGGTGAGTCATTTGACAGAAAGACAACCATTGATCCATTTTATTTCAAAGGACCTTCAAATTTATAAAGAAGTGTCAATCAACCTAAAAGTATGGACTTAGGCTATGGCTATTTACAGATCTATTACATCTGCTAATAAATTCCAGCTAGAGATAGAATGAGGTATAAACCATTAGCTTCTGTCTGATGTGGGGCTCCAGAACAAACTCAAGAACAAAACACCCAGGGGCTAGAGATTTGTCTTAGTCTCTAAGAGCACTTGCTACTCTTGCAGAACACTTGAATTTGGTATACACGTAGACTCACAACCTCTTCTGACTGCGGTTTCAGGGGATCTGACATCCTCTTCTGGCTCCCAAGGGCATCCACACTGATACTTTGAAAGGAGAAACTGAGGTTTCCTTTTTTGTTCATTTGACACATGATATGTACAGAGAATGTTTGTGCTTGGCTCTCTGAGGAAGTCTCTATGGAGAGGAACCGTGAACACTATTGTTGAAATTGCTCAGAAAGCACACAGAGCTGCTGTGAACCACCTGTTTATGAAATGGCTGAACTAGAAAAGGAAGGTGATGGCCATGTGCTCTGTGCCCACACTGATTATTGAGTCATAGAATTGTACAAAAGATTCCTGTCGGTTAGCTCAATTCAAGGTTTGCTTGAAACAAAGACATGCTTGACAAATATTCAATAATTAAAGCAAAAATCTGACAGTGCTTCCTGTCACATATGGACACACTAGACTTGGAGAGCCAAGATGCTAACCCTAGTCAGTCTACGTGGATGTGAAGATTTATATGGAAATGTATAAAAACTTTTCAAAGAACAGATAGTTTCATATGCATGTCTGTATTTGATGTGTGTCCTCCCCTCCCATTCATCCCTTTGTCCCTCTTGTCCCCTGTGGCAATTTTACTTCTATTTCCATGTCATCTATACATACATGATTTTACGCATCTCTATAAACTCCAGGAGCCACAAGTAAGAGAGAACACATAGTATTTGTCTCTCCAAGATTGGCTTAATTCACTTATCTCCAGTTGTATCTCTTATCCTTTGAATAGCATGACCCTGCTCTTCATGAATGAAAAGAATCTCACTGTGCGTGCATACCACATTTTCTGTCCATTCCTCTGCTGCAGGACACCTAGGTCGGGTGCATGGCTCTGCTATGATGACAGGTGCTGCAGTAAACAGTGATGTGCAAGTGTCTCTGGGATGTGTCGGCCTAGGGTCCTTCAGGTGAATACCCAGGAAGGCTGCTGTGGGATCATGTGGAAGATCTGTTGTTCGTTGTTTGAGAACCCCGTACTGACTTCTATAGGAACTGACTACTCTATGTTCTCACCTGCAGTGTGTAAGAGAACTCTTAGATCCATGTCCTCGATAGTAGTGTTTATTAAGAGTATTTTTAAAAATCACTTAGGGACTGTAGGATGTTTGCTACCACAGTCCACTTTGCAATCGTGAGTACCTGAGTGTTATTCCCAGAATCCACGTAAAAACCCACAAAAAAGGACAGATTTGATGCCATGTGCTTATAATTCCAGTGCTGGGAGTGAGTGTGTGTGTGTGTGTGTGTGTGTGTGTGTGTGTGTGTGTGTACAGCTGGATCCCCAGGGCTCAATAACAAGTCAACCTAAACTACATGGTGCGCTCCAGGCCAATGAGAGACAGTGCCTTGAGGGAAAGGTGGCTAGTATTCCTGAGGAATGACACATGAGGTTGTCCTCTGGCCTCCGTGTGCATGCACACACATCTATCATATCTAAGATCTAAGACCTCTGCTGCTCCCAGGAGTCAGCTCAGCTACCGGCCTCCTCCCTGACTCAGCATCCTCAGTGGTCCCCCAGGAAGCAGATCCTCCTCTGAAGATCACTCACCTCAGATCTCCACACCTGTTTAGTACTTGTTTGCTCCTACCCTCCACTGCTGTAACCCCAAGGGACTCTGCTGTGCACCCCTTGCTATGGCTACTTGCCAAACTTGCCAACCCCCAGCTATGCTGACTTGACATGTGGGGTGACTTCCCAGGCTCTTCTAATAACAGTCTGTGAGAGGAGAAACAATACTTTTTTTTAAAAATGACATCAGAATGACATTAGATCCCGGTTTTCAAAAAAATAAAATAAAAAATAAAAATGGGGGGCGGGTATTTGAAATTTTAGACATGGAAATATAAAAACATTCAGCAAAACTGTGGTGGGTGAACTTGTGTTCTTAGCAGCTGCTGACCTCCACCCAGGCCATGGCAGGCTCAGAAAGCTCAGGCAGCTCAGACTGATGCAGTAGAGATGGCCTCTCCCTGGGTCACCATGCTGGCAACTGGGAAAGGAGGGAAGCCATGCCTTGTTTAGATTAGGGTTGGAGGTAGGTGCCACTCTTAGAAGGAGCAATCAATGGCCTCTGCTGCTCTCAGGTGGTGATGGATCCAGCGCTAGAGGGAAGGAAGGAAGGCAAACCTGTCTTCTGCTTCACTTTTGTGAAGCTCCTGGAGTTTAGGAAGGGCTCTCATGAAGTTCCAAATGGTCCTGATTCTGAAGTCTCTCCCCAAGTCTCTGGCATTCTTATTACTCTGCCACCCACGAGTGTGGCCTGTTGGAGATAGATCAGTCAACCTCTCAAACAATTTCACTAGGACCTGTGGTACCTACCAAGGGCTTGGTGCCCCTGGGGACCAGGTAGGAGCCATCTAGGAGCTAGCAATGAGGGCAGCTCTAGTTGAAAACCAGGAAGAAGCAGGGAGGAGAAGATGGGGACAGCAAACAGACAAATAGTGGCATTAGACACAGGCCAGGACTGGGGGACAACTTTCCAGTCTTTGAATGATTGAGAACGGGGAACGTTGTCCCTGAGGCTCCTGAGCAGGGCTCCTGGTCCCCAAGCATCCTCCACACCAGGGGTCAGATGACACCAGGCAGGCACATGTGCACATGCCACATCTAGTTGCGACCACTTAGTGATACAAACAGATGTGAGTGCCTCATCTGACGTCTGCAGCTGGCTGGTTCCACCCAGCCAAGAACTGACGCTTCTCCATGCCACCACTGGCAGCCTCTGAGATGGCCCTGCTCCCCACTGAGAAGTCGCCTTACTGGGGACACTCCTTCACCAGTCCCTAAGAGTGTGGCACTGTATTCGCCAGAAATCTGTATTTGAGAACTATAAAAATATTAGCAGCTGGGTGTGGCAGTACATGCTTTTAATCCCAGCACTTGGGAGGCAGAGACAAGCAGAACTCTGTGAGTTTGAAGCCAGCCTAGTATACATTGCAAGTTCTAGACCAGCCAGGGTTATACAATGAGACTCCATCTTCAAATATACATCAACTGTACATTCTTAAAAAAACAAAGCAAAATCATGGTGTGTGTGTGTGTGTGTGTGTGTGTGTGTGTGTGTGTGTGTGTGTGTGTGTGTGTGCATGCATGTGTGTTTTGTTCATATGCACACCAGTGCACTCACTCCTGCAGGCAATGTGTGCAGGTCAGAGGTTGATGCCAAGATGCCTTTCATTGATAGCTTCTCTAATTTTTGAGACAAAGTCTCTTATTAAACCTGGAACTTGCCATTTTATTTAGACTGACTGGCCAGCTAGCTTCCAGGATCCACCCACCTGTGACCAGCATTGGGAATACAGGCACATAGGCCACAATGCCCAGCTTAGGAGGGTACTGGGAACCGAACTTAGAACCTCACACTTGGGCAGCAGGCACTTCACTCACTAAGCCATCTCCCCTAAGCATGACACTTTAGCTCCTAGTGAAACGCAGTGGCAAATGCCAACTCATTACAGTCTGAACTGGATTTGTAGGGTCCACTTATGTTTTTGAATGAGCTGCTCTGGTGAAATGTTCTTTTATTTCTAAAAGTCAATAGCAATTTGTAAGAAACAACAGGGGTTCTGGCCCAACATTTCAACCATCACTCTCTATTTTTAAAATTCAGTTTACATCATTGGTTCCCCATGATGGGATTTCATAGCTCCGAGAGACTTATTTGCTGTTGCAATTTGGGGTGCAATCCAGCATCATCGGAGGGTAGACACCAAGGACACAGCTCAACATTCTGTAGTGAGTGGGGCATTCACCCCAATCCACGCTTGCTCCAGCTTGTGAACACAGCCAAGGCTGAGGAAGGCTGGGTTACAGGAAGGAGCCAGCGGCAACTCCCCGGGGCTTCACCTGCAGGAAGAGCTTTCCTAGGGGATACATTCTGAAACTGTACAAGCTTTCTCTGGATTCGGAACTGGGTGTGATGCAGACTCTGAACTTCTGCAACAATATTTACCACATAATGTTGTCATGGAAACTAAATGGGTGAACGAGCGAAGATACATGAAAGCATTAGATTTCATGGCCAGGTATCACAGGAGGGTTTGCAATTATCAGCTTTCTTTATGGATTATTATTATTATTTTTACTGTTTAATGCACTTACATTACAATACTGTGGAAGAACCCATGGGGATAAGAGAGTGAAATAAACACTGCTTTGCTGTAGGCTGGCTGGCCCAGTAGGGTCAGGAGAGGCTCCTGGAGGGATTTTCACCTGGTTTCTTCTTACCGTTCTCACACGGTGCATGGAATGTGCTATGAAGGCCACCCAGTATACCTTCCCTCAAGGAAACTCTGCTCCCCTTCCCTAACCCACAGATTCCTCCTGAGGGCTTGTCCCCTGTGAGTGGATGACATACGGAAGCACAGGATTATTTGGGAACCAGTGAGACACGGCCTTGTCTACCCTGGGTCTACACAGGCCTGGCGGTGGCCCCTCATGACCTCTAGCGCTTTGACTTGTGTCTTTTGAACTCATGCTCCACAGCATCCCTTGTGCTGTTGTTTCGAATGGCACTTGTAATCACAGTCAGAGGTTGGCCTGCTTCCCAGCCCTGTCTGAAACGTGACCTAGACAAAGGGTGACTGAAAATCAAGCAGTCAACCTGCTCTGCTTTTGTCTCCTGTCGCTCTGCAGTCAAGTCTACCTTTCTTACCTCTTCAATGTCCTTTATGTCCCCAGTGCATGGGCTCTGAACAGGCGTTCTTAAAAACCGGGAAAGAAATAATTGAATTCATGTGATAGGCTTAAAAAGATGGGGCTGGTGAGATGGTTCAGCATTTAAAGGTGATTGCTACAATGCCTGATCTTAATGCCCAGGACTCACATGGTAGAAAGAGAACTGACTCCCTTCAAGTTGTCCTCTGTCTTCCACACATATGCTGTGGCACATACATGCACACGTGCGCGCGCACACACACCCAAACACACACACTGAAAAAATAAAACCAAAATGAAAAGATGATTCCTAATAACACCTCAACAAATATGACATCAAGTAACGGTATTTCTCAGTGGGAAAAAGTAAAACCAAGTGGCTTTAGGGGTTGAGGAGATGGCTCAGCGGTTCAGAGCACTGACTGCAGGATCTGGGTTCAGTTCTGGTAACTGACAACCATCTGTAAATCCAGTCATGGGGATCCAACACTCTCTTCTGGCCTCTTTTGGAACGGCACACATGTGGTGCACATACATACACGCAGACAAACATTCACGTACATAAAAATAAATAAATCTTAAAAAAAAACCACACGGCTCTCTTTAACATTTCATTTTTTAAAATTTTTTTCTAGCAGTACATTCTTTAAAAGAAGTTAACAACTTCAATTTCAAATATAAGGATTAAATAATGCAAATGAAAAGCTGTTGTTTTCGGTGAAGCTACCATCTAATGACCCTGGGAGAAAGTACTCTTATAACCGAACTGATGCAAAAGTCCCTTAGAAAAGCTTCATTTGTTGCCTGTAAAGAGTCTTCGTAAGGTCACTTTACGCCTAGACCATCGCCTTGTCTCCGGTGGAGGAGCTTTGCTTGGTAATGGCTTGTGGTTCCACAGTGTTTTGTGTATGGGAAGCAGGGACGAAGAGCTACTATTCGCGTCACTCAGACTGGAGGGTCCACCATGGATATTCCCCAACACTGCAACATTTCCCCTGAACCTTCAGCAAGACACAAAAGAAAACCAAGTCCCACCTTAACCTTGACCTCAGTCGCCCCTGTTGGTGGCGTTAAGAGGTCCCTGTGCATCAAGTCCAGAGCTTTCATGAGACCCAGTGTGCTTATGAAGAAACCTGCAGACTCTGAGTGTCACCTGGTCAGGCCAGGGATCTGCGGACAGAAGCATCTGGTGCTGTTGGGTTCCCCAGGTGACCTCCTGCACGGAAGCACTTCTCCCCTCAGAGGCAGGGAAAGAGGCAGCGCTCCTGAGAGTACAGATAAAAGCCCACGAAGCCACACTAGGCGCCTGAGTCCCCAGTGAGCTGCCCACTTGGTGCTGGTGTTTACTGCTGGGACAAGAGCGCGTTGCGGTTGGCTTTCATCTTTTCCAGTCGCTTCACGAGGTGGCCATTGCTCACCTCAAGCTCTTCTGTTTTGTCCAGTGCAGAGCGAAGCTGGAAGAAGGAGGAAAGGCAATGAGTTTGGGGGACTTTGCTTCCCTGTAACGTGATAGGGTTTCGAGTGGTCAAGAGTCCAGCCCTACCGGAAAGCAGTGCTACATCCCACCCACACTGAAATCCTAAATAGTGTGTGTGCTGTGCATGCATGCTTTTCTCTTTTTCCTTTTTAAATAATTGGCCATATGTTTATTTATGAAAGTTAGGACTCTGTTTTTTTATGTGTTTATGTCTGTGTACCACGTGTACGCAGGTACCCAAGGAGGCTAGAGGATGCACCAGAATCCCAGAACTGGAATTATAGACATTTGTGAGCTGTCATGTGGGTGCAGGGAACCGAACCTGGGTCCTCTGCAAGAGCAGCAAGTGCTCTTAGCCACAGAGCCACCGCTCCATCCTGTGTGTGTTTCCTAACTGAAAAACAATATATGGCTCACAGTTCTGGCATCTTAACGAGGAGATGCTCTTTATCTGGAACTAGAGTCCAGACCCGCACTACCTTGTGGGTCTCGATGGGCTCAGAACTGCTGAGTGTAGTGAGCCATGTAATACAAGTGAAACCGAGCCTGGAACAGTTGGAGAAGCTTTCTGGTGTGGGGGCTCAGGAGCAAGGTTTCCGCAGCTAAAAATCAAAGCTCGATGACAGAGCCCAAAACAGCCACAGCCTAGAGCCAGGGCAGAGGGCCTGGGCGCCATATAGGCAGCTATGTGAGCAGGTTACTCCTAGGCTTGCAGGCATCTGGGCAGAGGGCCGGCCAGAGGGAGGGAGCTTCTGATTATAGCAGTGGAGCTGTTGGTTGGTAGGGCACAGCCCATGGCTCTGCTTTCTACACCAGGCCCCATGTGGGTAGTTGGGTTCTAGGAAAGAAGATTCCACCTCCCACCTCCTTCCTCAAGCCTGGGACGTTCTGGTTCACAATTAAGCTTAACCTCACAAAATACTGAACTTGGGAAGGGAGAAAGCATGGGGGTTGGGCGGGTGGGGGTGGGGGGGATGTAGGGAGCAATGTCCAAAGACTGGACACATGTCAGCGGTCGGGAATGGAAAACAGAAAGCTAGGCTTGCAGTTTTTAAAGGAATGATTCAATTGTGACCGCTCCCTGACACGCAGCCACAGGCCCAACAGATGCTATACTTTCCAAGTGGGCAACTTTGCCAGGTGTCTTTGGGAAAGTAAAACGTTCAATTTAGAAAGAAGTGGCAACATGGCAGGGTGGCCTTAAACCACTCAGCGTAGCACTGGCTCCCACCCTGCCTACCTGTGCTGGGTTCCCCCATGTAGCACGAAGGATGTAGGCATTAAGAGGCCTGACTGCCCCTTTATCTCATAATAACTTGGTGTTTCTGGATGACTCCTGCAGCGCATGCTCAAAGGGGTCCCAGCTGGGGATGAGGGAGGCGGGGACTGGAGAGATGACTCAGTGGTTAAGAGCACTGGCTGCTCTTCCAGAGGATCCGGGTTCAATTTCCAGCACCCACATGGCGGCTCACAGCTGTCTGTAACTCTAGGGGCTCCAACACCCTCACAACACAGACAAATATGCACATAAAAAGTAAAGAAAGAAAGAAGGAAAGAAAGAAAGGAAAAAGAAAAAGGAAGGAAGGAAGGAAGGAAGGAAGGAAGAAAGAAAGAAAGAAAGAAAGAAAGAAAGAAAGAAAGAAAGAAAGAAAGAAAAAAGGGTCCCAGCTGGCTGTGCTATGATACTTTTGGTAACATGTCAGAATTTGAGGGAGACTGGCCTAGGCGGGTAACGAATGGCCCAGACTTGGTCAAGCCACTCTTTATTGACCCTAAGGGACATTAATGGCCCATTTGTTCTCTAGATAAGGCCTAGGAAGTTTACCTCTCTCTGGAGTTTCCGTTTTTCTGCCTTTAGTTCATCTTCTATTTTTTCTGCATTCTCAGCAGCTGATCTATAGCGTGTTACTTGGCTCTCTAACCTTATTACCTGCAAGGAAGAGGAAAGCCATTGACACAAGTTTATCCACTGTTTTCTTTTGCAGTTGGCTTTATTGTATTTGAGATCAAAGGGTGCGACTTAATAAAATTGAAAACAGGCAGTTAAGAGAGTGGCGGTTTGGATGTTACCCGGGTTCTAGTCAACCGAGCTGTCTGGTAGCGTTTTCTAAGTGACCCAGCCCATCCTGACAACAAACGGCCCCGGTTTAAAGGGCAGATCTCTCTTGGCTTTCATCACCCCCTTGTGGGACTTGAAAGTGCTTGTCAAAAGACCTGAGTTTGATTCCCAGAACTCAAAGAAAAAGCTGAGCATGGGGGCAAGATGTGGTCCTCTGACCTGTGCTCACTTGCCAGGGCAGAATGTAAGGCAGAAGGATGCTGGCCGGACCCCAGTACATGTCCTAGGCTGCTGCTGTGGAAGGCCAGGAATGGCAGCACAAGAGCAGAGGGAGGCTTTATGTGGATGTGAGGGTGTGTGTGTCCACATCCCAGCACTTGGGACACAGAGGCAGGAGGATCACAAATTCAAACGCAAATTCACAGTGACCAGCTTGGATATATAGCAACACCCTTTGTTTCTATGAAAGGTTCCAGTGCGGATATCCATAGCAGAGGGGGAAGGGCTTCCTTTGTACTCATCCTGGAATGTACCACAGGCTGCCCCTAGGGTCCAGGATGCAGAGGTGGGAGGGTCCCATGTTTTCATCAGGAGGAACTCACCTGGCTTCTGGGAGAACAGCTAGACATTCTGGGAAGAAGCTGTCTTAGCATGAAGCATGTCGAGTTAACTATTTTAATTATTTTTATGTGCGTGTGTATTCATGGGTATGTGGGTGCACATGTGTGCACTTGCTTGTGGGAGCCAGAGAACAACACTGGGTGTTGTTCTTCAGGAGCTACCCACTATCTTTTCCTCGAGACAATTGGCTAGCAGCTGGTCTGGTTGGCTAGCAGCTGGTCTGGTTGGCTAACAGCTGGTCTGGCTGGCTAGCAGCTGAGCCGGTTGACTAGCAGCTGGTCCGGTTGGCCAGCAGCTGGTCCGGTTGGCCAGCAGCTGGGCCGGTTGGCTAGCAGCTGAGCCGGTTGGCCAGCAGCTGGGCCGGTTGGCTAGCAGCTGGGCCGGTTGGCTAGCAGCTGGTCTGGTTGGCTAGCAGCTGAGCTGGTTGGCTAGCAATCACTAGGATGGATGACAAGCTCTTTCCGCCATGCTCAATTTTTTATGTGGATCCTGGGGAATGCAATTCAGGTCCTCTTGCAAACACTTTACAGACCGAGCCATCCCCCATTTAAAATAAACAATAAAGAAAGTCTAAAACATTCACAAGCCACATTGACACTGAGCTGCTTTGTTAGAACCATGTAAGTAACATTAGCATCAGGGTGACAACTGAGAGGCTAATAAACAATCTTTTCTTTTTCTTTTTTTTTGGTTTTTTTCGAGACAGGGTTTCTCTGTGGCTTTGGAGCCTGTCCTGGAACTAGCTCTTGTAGACCAGGCTGGTCTCGAACTCACAGAGATCTGCCTGCCTCTGCCTCCCGAGTGCTGGGATTAAAGGTGTATGCCACCACCACCTGGCAACAATCTTTTTTAACTTTCCTTCCCAACTCTGCCAGGAGCATCCCGAAAGCCAGGCATGTGGTACACTCTTGGGATGCCAGGACTTGGGAAGTAGAGTCAGGGGGATAAGGAGTTTAAGGTTACCCTTGGCTACATCGTGAGTTTGAGGCCAGGCTGGGCTACATAAGGCCCTGTCTCAAAAACAACAACAAAAGATGAAGTAAATAAACACCTCAAGAGATTTGCTACCTTAACCACACCCTCAGGACCTGTGTGTATGTGTAAAGACGAGAGGGTGACATCAGGCATCTTCCCCATTTGCTTACCACCTTATATTTGAGACAGGGTCTCTCCCTGAACCTGGAGCTCACTGATTAACTAGCTGTGTTTAATAAAATGCTGATTGGCCAGTAGCCAAGCAGGAAGTATAGGTGGGGCAACCAGAATAGGAGAATTCTGGGATGAGGAAAGACTCAGTCTGCAGTCTTCACCCAGACACAGAGGAAGCAAGATGAGAATGCCTCACTGATAAAAGGTACCAAGCCACATGGCTAACACAGACAAGAATTATGGGTTAATGTATGATATAAGAGTTAATAAGAAGCCTGAGCTAATAGGCCAACCAGTTTATAATTAATGTAAGCCTCTGTGTGTTTCTTTGGGACTGGATGGCTGCGGGACCGGGCAGTACAGAAACCTCTGTCAACAACTAGCCTGGCTGGCCATCAAGTCTTTAGGACCCTCCTGTCTCTATCGTCCAGGCAAAGGATAGAGACATGCTGTGCCACGCCTGTCTTTTCACATGGGAACTGGGGATCTGAACTCAGGTTCATCGCCCTGCCTCTCTAGAACCACATTTGATTCTCAATGTCACTATTGCAGTGATTCTCGCCCTTGGGTTGAATGACCCTGTCATCAGGTCGCCTATGACCATAAACACAGATATTTACAATATGACTCATAACAGTAGCAAAATTGCAGTTGTGAAGTAGCAATGAAAATAATTTTATGGTTGGGGAGGAGGTCACCCCAACATGAGGAACTGTATTAAAGTGCCCCAGCATAGGAAAGTTGAGAGCCACTGGTCTATTGCTTTTTACCCCCACCGCAGACTCCACTCAAGACGCCCATCTACAAACTGCCCAGGGCTGAGGAGAGTCACACATACGTTTTGTTCTAAGGCAGTTATCTCTTGCTCAGACTTTGCAAGTTTAAATTTGAGGTCGCTGATCTGTCTGTTGGCATCTCCTAAATGGGGACAAAGAAAAAGGGGGACATGGGTTAAATTCTGTCTCTAGAACATTCTGTTCTTGGAAACCAACTCTTCTAGAATCATCTCACGCATCTTCCAGTCCTAGTCTTGGTCTCCACAGAATCAAGACAAAGCATGCCTTCCTTGAGTCCTGGCCGGAAACATGCCCAGTACCTCTTAAGTGTAGGTAGGAAACCCAAAATAAGAAAACCCCAAAGACACAGGAAGGAGATGTAGGAGAGGGAACAGACATAATCTCATCTTCCATAAGCCTGTCTCCAGTTGACTAGCATGAAACATGCTTCTTAGTTTCCCACATACCAGCAGACCCAAAGGCATGAAGCAAGCACACGTGTTCCTATCCATGCCCATCTGCCATCTGGGCATTCTGGGACACTAGCTCCAGCCCACAGGCTCATGCTGCCCCCTGCCCACTTTGCTCTACCCACAATAGAAAGGGTCTGTGTGCTGTGGAACTCAGGAGCTATGAGGGGACAGGAGGGAATGCCGGGTATCTTTGCCACAAGTGTGTAAAATCGGCACACACGAAAGCACTCATTTCCACACAAATGGAAATTTGTTTACTTTGCAGATCCAAGACATGCACGTCTGTCCCATTCTCTAAGATGCCATCCTCTGACCGCAGAAGGTCTTTGCTGTTCTTCGGTCTTCCCTCCAACTGCCCTTTGAGCTTCTTAATCTGAAAACACCACCAGTAAAGTTCGTTCATTTCTGCTTTTGAAAGGAAAACTGAAAAGCTGAATTTAGAGCCCGTCACACCCAGAATGGATTGGGCTGTTAGCATGATGTATAGAGAACTTCATGAAAAGGTTACAATCTAGCCTGTGTGCCACCAGCCAGAGGGAATAACATAATAAATAATAAAAACCCCACAAGTTGGATGAAAAGATCCTTAGGACCAGAGTTCACCTTAGAAGGGAGTAGGTGGGACAAAGACTTCACAACTTCAGGCATGAATTCATTTATAACCCAGTGGACAGTAACTTTTGTGTGCATTGTATGTATCTGTCTGTTTGTGCGAGCCTTTATGTATATAGGTGTGTGCATGCGGAGGGCAGAGATTAACGCTGGGTATTTTCCTTCTTTTCCACCATATTTCTTTCTTTCTTGAGTTAGGGTCTCTCACTGAACTAGCTTATGCACTCAGGGAAGCTGGCCAGTCAATCAGCTCCAGGGATTCACCCATCTCTACCTCCCCAGCACTGGGGACATAGGTGGGTGCTGGGGACTTGAACTCAGGTCCTCCCACTTGTTCTGCCAGCACTTTATTGATGGAGCCATCTCCCCAGCTTCTGTGAACAGAAAGTTCTCAGGCTGAAATCCTCCTGGGACTCCAGAGTATGCACACACACACACAAACACACACACACACACACACACACACACACACACACACACACACAAAATACTTGAAGTGGTGATTTAAGAGTTGGCAACTCTTCATGACACCAATCTTGGCTTAGTCACAAAGATCTGAGGCCCGTTAAGGCTCCTGGGTGCAGGAACACGGGAATGATCGATGTGCATTTGCACGCTGGCCTGGAGGCACTGGCCAGCCATTATGGAGGGGGCCTGACGAGAGTCTTGTCTCAGAGATGGAGAAGCGCACAGGTTCAGAACAGGAGCTAACAGCCAGATTGCAGGCCATTCTGGTGCCTAACACTTGCTTTTCTGTGCGCCCCTCCCCTCACTTCAATACCACCTTGGGTGCATGCTGCTTCTGAGGGAACAGGTACAGGATCGGCAGTGGGTACATGTTTTAAAATATGCACAGGACCCTCAGAGACCCCTTCTCTTGATGTTAATTCAATTCTGAAAGACTAACAGAACTGTAGAAAGTGAGCAATTGCATGCGGTTAGGGAGAAAGCTGGAGGAACTGGTCCCTTTGGAAAGTGGCTGAGGAATAATTTTTGACTATCCTGCAGGCAAGAAAGATGAAACAGCCCTTCGGCATTTCCTAAAGTCAGAGAAAGGGACAAAGACAAGTCATAGTTTAAACCAGGCTGCTTTCTAAGCGTTTGTGTTTAGATTTATGGCTCTGGGCTGCTTTCAACCTCAGTCAGGGAAGTCTCTCTTTGCAATGGGTAGCAGTCAGTGCAGAGACTAGTTGGTCAAAGTGCCGAGGATAAGCGACTCATTTAGCGCTCAGCCCTAAAAACGACATCTTTCTCAACTCCATCCCACCCCAGAGCTCAGAGAATGTCACAGGGAGGAGGCAGAAAGAATGCAAAAGGGTAGACAATGGGGAGGCATGCCATGAAATGCTGCCTTCTGGACACGAGACAGCTGTTGCACTCACGGCAGCCTCACAGCAGCTGTGTTACCTGCACAGCAGTAAGTGAGTCAAAATTCCAGTACAGACTGGGATGTGCTCTCTAGGCACCCACACCTTAACGAAGAGATATCGGTGCTTCCTGATAGTTGCTAGGGGAGAACCATTCTTCTTTACACTCCTCCCACTGCGAGGCTTCTGTGCTCCGATGGATGGCCTACATCCATGCAGATAAAGGCAGCACTAACTGGCCAGAGTGCATGACTGCGGGGCTGGTAGAGCAGGAAGAACATGAAGTTCAGAGGGGACATGTTGGGGAGAACATGGGTGGAGTTGAAGGATGGAAACTGAAGGTGGATATGGCCCTGTTTCTTTGCATACATGTAAGGAATTCTCAAGAATAAAGAAAAATTATAATTAAAACCAATTTTGATCAGTCATTCAAAGAAATGTCTGCTGGAAAGGGCATCTTTCTGATTCTGAGTGTGCAAAACCCATGTGTGGGGACAAGTGGAAGGGCATGGTCACTTCCTGTCTCCCAATGGCAGATCTCCATCATCCATTGCAACATCCATCTGAAGCAGCCACTCATGCTGAATTTACCAAATACTGTCCTGTGGCTTCGAGTCCTCAGTAAGCCTCTTGTGAAAATAACGTTCTATTCGGGTCAATCATCAAGCCAGCATTGGTCTCAGACATAGACGCTTAGGGGTTTCCAGAGTGAGTGAGAAGGAGGAAGGCTGAGAAGAGGTGTATGGTTTCTGGTACCCTACTCAAAATGTTGTAAAGTAACAGGAAGGTGCTTACCTGCTCCAACAAGCATTCCCGTTCATCAATGAGCTTCTTCAACCTAACATCTGAAGAAAGCAGAAAGACATAGGTGAATCTGTATCGTGCCCTTCCAGCATGTCACTAACAGAATAAGGTGTAGGTGGGTTAGTGGGATGAGTGATGGAGGCAGTTAAACACGTACCACGATGAATGAGGCCACAGACAGGATGGGGAGGAGCTCAGCCAAGGGTGGTGCCAGCCTCCCGACATGCTTCTCATCAGGACAGCCTCCGGCTCATGCAAACAGGCTAAATCTTCTACTTAGGCTAGCATGCAAAACGCTAGGGAGACACGCTGCAACACAAGAGCTCACAGGCTTCATGGTTTAGCAATGTGCAATGTTGCCGTTCACGAGCCCTGAAATTTCAAGAAGGGCTCTCCCCAAGTTTACACTCCACATCTAGTTGGCTTTCTCACTTCTAGCACAGACTCACCGAGGTCAGAGCTTTAACTCTGTTTACAAGCCGCAAACCCAAGGACAACTTGTTCACTGAGCCAGTTACAATATGCTGTTCCTTTTTTGAAGAAAAGCACAGCACTGGCTTGGGTCCCTGTAATTCTTCATTCTTTCCACTCTGGAAGTGTGTATGTATGTGTGTGTATGTGTGCCTGTCTGTCTGTCAGTCAGTTCCCCAAGTCTTTCTGGGCAAGAACTAAATATTCTCTGGTCTACAGGGAGAACTGAGGCTCAGTGAGAATTTTCACATTTAAAGGCAAAAATCAGGATTCTGGGTACTGGTAGAGATGCTGGATACAGGTACTGATCCAACAGTTTATCTGCTAGAAGCTGGTCAAAGCCCAGGGTCCCCATGGGCTTGTATTTTCCTTCTTCAGATGCAGGGGAGGCCCAGTATGATGGTTAGGTGACTCCTAAGGGCTCACAACCCAGCTTGGGGTGTCCCTGACCACTGTGTTGATCTAGATGTAAACCTCTCAGTGGAACCCTTAAAACCTGGCCTAGACCTCACATTCCAACATGCCCCCATTCTCACACTGCCTCCTTCAGAATTCTCCGGAGAGAGACTAGTTTACTTTGATAAGCTCCCTGTGAAAACCCACGCAAAGAAAAATCATCTTTGTTCTACTATCATTTAGGCACACCCTAATCCAAGTGATTGGCATTTGCTAACCATCTTCCAAAACACTCTTAAGATGTTACCTGGAGAGGCACAATATAGCAAAATAAAAGCTGACAGCATATCTCAATAATAATAATAATAATAATAATAATAATACAGTTTTCCGAGAGATGGCTCACCTGTTAAAGGCTAGGCTTACACCCAAAATGTCAAGAATTAATGCAGTTTTCTGACCCTTTGGTGTTCTACTTTAACATACAGCCCAGTGGCTTCTGTTAGGTGTTCATTCTTTCTTTTCCAAAATCTACCCAACAGTGAAGCAATCTTCCCTTATGATTTTAGCCTCATTAAAAAGACAAACAAACAAAAACTATAGTTGTGATGAGCATGGATTATCTCATAAAACAATCTTAAAGCTCATCTATCAATTACACAACATTATTTTTTTTTTCTCTTGACTTCAAATAACCTAGAAAAGCAGCAAAAAAGAAGCGGTAAAACGTAACCACAGAGGTCGTGAGAAACAATGCTGGTGGCCTGAACTTCAGTTTTACAGAAGAGAATATGAGAAAGGGCACACTCAGAGAATGGAAAGAAGAATCGGAGAGGAAAACCAAAAGAGTCAAGGAAATGGGAAAGCAGAAGTCAGGCGGTGGGGGTACATGCCTGTAACGCCAGCTCCAGGAAGCTGAGGCAGGAGGGTCACTGAGTTGGAGGCCAGCCTGAGCTACACAGTGAGTTCAGAGTCAGTCTGGAGTATAAAATGAGACCCTTAAAGAGAAGATAAAAAGTGAAAGTGAAAGTGTTTGGTGTAGACAGAGCAGAGTGGACCTATCTAACTTGCTGTGGAGAGCCGGAAACACTGCCCGCCCTGTGCTGAATTCCCTTCCGTTGACTCGGTTACAGCAGGCTCACCAATCTGGAACACTCAATGCCGAAACAGGCACAAACTACTCGCTAATGATAGCAATTGTAATTTCCAGAAATGAGGCATTAGAACAAAAGAACTCACATTATTCTGAACTTGGGGATCTTTCTTTTGTACTCATTTTAAATTAGTTGGCTGGTTAGTAAAGTTATCTTTGTATCATTGAAGGACTTTTTAAAATCTGTTTTTGTTTTGTTTTGTTTTTTAGCAAATTTTCTGCCCTACAGTTTTGAGACTCAGAAAATGGGAAACAGAGCTAGTGACTTCTAGAAAACTCCTGAGGTAGCCAAACAAGTGCTGGAATTCTCCAAGTTCCTGGTTTGTCATCTTGAGGTCTGGGTACCTTAGCAACTCCATCCTAGGGTCACACAAGGCCAGTCAACCCCATTAACTCCAGAAGGTGGGACTCACATCTTCAGTTGGCAAGAGGAAGCCTTCCCAGGTCTGGAGGTTTGCTCACGATAAATGCCTGCAGTGTGTACTTTGCACTGTGTGGGGTGCTTTCAGCCATTACACCCCTCCCCGTTGCCCAAGAGAGTTGTCTCCTTTCCGTATGCTCAAATGTGATGATGGGGGATGGGCACGAAATGCACTGGCTGCCCTTCCCTTAAGCCCCCTCTTGATACCAGCTCTGACCGAACCTAACCACATCAGCTTCTACCTTCCCTGAGGCTAAAAGATGGCTGTTCAACTGTGTCTCCCTTCTAGTTTTAGCATCCAAGGGGGTTGCAAAGGCAGGGGGACAAACCTCTTTCAGCCATCGGCCATTATAGCCAAGAAATGTGTAAAGGGCAAAGTGTGTTAAGGGGGCAGTGGAGGGGGGGGTGGGTACACTTGTCAACGATGAAGACACCCGAGGGAGATCCAAGCCAGAAGTGACTTCCTATGGGCACTGTGCAAACAGCTACCAGGGTCAGAGGTCAAGGGGCTCAAAGACCAGAACCACAGGCTTGTAAAATTTTACCCTTTGGGCTGGGTAAAATGCCTCTTCTCCCCAGAAAACAGTGTTCTAAGTATGACTACCACACCGCCCCAGCACATGAAGCACCCCTCCTGTCTTTCAGAGTCAGGTCACTGCAAATACATTTTACCACGTGCCCCTGTGTGCGAATACATTTTACACATGGCCTCCTAGGCAGGGACCGACTAGCAGAAAACAATAACCTCAAGCCTTCTAACTCCTAGAAGTAGACTTTCAGGGTCTGAGTGAGAGCAAGACATTTGAATTGAAGTATGGGAAGCTTGACCGAAGCCTTCTGGCCCTGCCGAGCCTGGGGTACAGCCTGCAGCCTGATTCCTGTTTTACCTTCATGGTACAGGATGAGAGCATGCAGCACACACGATCAACGTTTTCTCACCACTTTTACCCTCTTCCACAAACAACCCTACGCACGGGCACATTTTAGCAGAGCAAATGGAGGCTTTCCCTAACGGGGGAGGGGGGACACATGGATGTGTCCACAGAGTACGGCAGATGGACCCTGGGGCTGCCCTCTCAGCTGCCCTGGGCTCCCACACCAGTGCCAGGGCAGCCTCAATGGGGGGGGGTGGGTACACTTGTCAACGATGAAGACACCCGAGGGAGATCCAAGCCAGAAGTGACTTCCTATGGGCACTGTGCAAACAGCTACCAGGGTCAGAGGTCAAGGGGCCCAAAGACCAGAACCACAGGCTTGTAAAATTATAAAATGTTTTTATTTTAATCATATGACACTTCAGTTTGTCTCAGATCTATCTGAGGTTTTGGTCTTCTTGCGTTCCACTTTGCCATGTAACAGTAGTACGAATTGACACGATTCCGTAACATGTCAACAGCAATCATACAGTACATGCCCTTGTGACTTTATATCTACCATTACTTTTTAATTCACCTTTATGATCATTTTGTAAATGCTTCTTTATATAGAAAATACATACTTCTTCAGGCAGGTAAAATAATAACTTTCCAATAAGAAAATATTGAGAAACAACAAATAAAAATATTTATGCCAAACACAAAAATATTGGATTATAATCTAACGAGTCCTTTGCCTGAGAACAGACAACTTTTTGTAATTTCTTTTAATCATAAGTAGACATTCAGATAGGAAAACCATTAAAGTTAAAAAGATGAGAACTGAAGTGGGAAATGTAATTCCAACTTGTTGGTAACAGAAAGGAATAAAAATAAAATATTCGTATAAAATGAATTTAGCAGATCACCCGTGTGAAGCAAAATAAAGATCTCTGATAAAATTAACTGGGGTGCCATCGGCAATAAGATCCATGAGTTTTGGTGCAAGATACAGCACTTCCGTGAGGTAAAGGCCCGTGGTCTCCCTGTGTTTCCTGATACCTGTTTAAACCCCGACAGTGATTAATCTCTACCCTGAGGTGCAGCTCCTCCCACCCAGTGATCTATATGCTACTTATCCATCTAACTCCTTTAAATATGTATCATACAGGTTATGATGTACATATTAAGATCAAATATGAGAATACCTCTGTTTTAATAAGACACATTAGTTTGACTGTTCACTTCTCACAATGCAGAAATCTAAGAATGTTGTTTGGTCACTTCAACTAGATGCTGATACATTTGGTCAAGCACATCCACATTTTGTCTCGGCCTAGAGCAAATGGTGAAGTCTTGGCCCTAAGGCTGGAATGCAGACATGACAGGGACAGGGTGTCGCCTGATGCCAATGGAATGTTCTCAGCTAGAACTGAAACTGAAAACAACGGTTGGTGTCTAGGTGATCAAAGGTTGAATACAAATCTACAAGTAACAGTCTATAACTTAAAGTAGTCGATTCTTGGTGACTGATTGACACGTGGTCCATCCATAGAGACTGAAACATTTGTGAACCTCGACAGTGGAGTTGAAGCATCAAGTTCCTGAGGTTGGGTTTAGTGTGTTGAGTCCTTGGCCCTCTCTGAAACTTGGTCTCCCCCGCCTGCCTCCTCCCTGTCTCCTCAGGACATGGTGCAATCCTCCTTATTCTTGCTTTTCTCAACCTCCCCTCTTGCCCGCACTCCACTTTCGGAATTGAAGTCGCCCAGCTCCCCTGACAGGTCACTGTTGTCCACACTGCTCCCATCTCCAGCCTTCTCAACCGTCTGGCCTGGATGCTGGGACAGTACATGTCCCTCTTCACTTCCTCTCTGACAAGCATCGTTAGCATCCTTTGGGGAATCTTTCTTTTCCATCAGGGAGATGTCCCCTTCTTCGCACTGAGGACCGTTCTGATTCAAGACATCTGTGGGACCATCAGCAGGACCATCTGTCACAAGTTCTCCAATTTCCTCACCCTCAGCACCGGTGCCTGACGACTGCGCTGCATCTGCCTCGGACGTCGACGTGTCTCCGGCTGTCGCTACCTCCCCTGCCTGGGTTTTTACACCACCTTCTTGCTCTTGGTTCTGTTTCCCATTAAACTCAGTTTTCGGATCTTCTGGGCAATCAACATGTTCACTGCTTCCCGCTGTGATTTTTTGTTCTGGGCTTTCTGTCTCTTCACTCTGGGTTTCTGCTGCCTGCATTTTGTCAGGGAACTGGGTCTGTTCTTCTTCCTCCAGGCCACCCGCTTCTGTGTCCTGACAGTTTAACTCTTGGCTGGCGTCTTTGCGGGGTTCCGCTTGGGCTGGAGATTTCTTCTTCTTGTTTTTCTTCTTCTTGTTCTTCGACTTCTTCTGCGGTGAATCCAAGGCCTCTGCCTGCTGCTCAGTCTTTTCTTTGTCGGGTTCTTTCGCATCAAGGGGCCCATGCTTGGCATCTGTACTACCTGGGCCTGTTGGGTCCTGATGGCTGCTCTGCACTGTGGGAGTCCCAGGGGTGGCCTGGACCTCTGCCTGGATGGGTTTCTCGTCCCTTACTTCTGAGTCTCCAGCCATTGTTACAGGGTTTCCCCCACTTGCCTGTGGGCTCTGAATGAGGGCCTCCTCAGGCTCAGCTACTTCTTGGGTGAGTTCTTTCTCTAAGCTCTGCCCCACCCCATCATTCATATAGCTTCTATCATGACCGGCTGTGTCTTGGCTGCGCTCCAAAGGACCGGAGGCTGCAGCATCCACTTGTTCCCCAACTGCAGCTCCTCCTGCCTCTACCGCATTCTCCGTGTGATTTCCACCTGTGCCCCTTGAGTTCGTACAGCTCACCTCGTCAACTCTGTGTGGACATGGTTCAGAACTAACTTTCTCCACGTCTGTTTTCAGATCCTCTTGTTTCTCTTCATCCTGATTACCTATAGAGTTTTCACTTTGAGCTTTGGTACCCAAGGCAACGCGCCCTGACTCTTCACTGTCTAGACCTCCCAGGCACTTGGACTGTTCAAAGCAGTTTCTGGTCCTACCATCTGGCTTGTCTGTGACCTCATGTGACTCAACCTGCTCTGGGGTTTCGAGGAGAGAAGTGTTCTCTTGAGCTTGGCTCTGAACCTGCTGCTCACAACTGGCCCCTGCTAGTGGTCGTGGGGACAGAGCACTGTCTTCAGCGGGTTTCTGGTCCTCGGCCTTCTCACCAGGATGTGACACCCCTTTGTCCACACAATCCTTTACTGGGTTGGGTCTGGGCTGTTCTTGCTCAGTATTCTGTAAGGCTCCTTTCCCCACATTCTCCACAATTTCTTTTTTCACCTCCACTTCTTTGGCTTTTCCTAAAAGACCATTGAGAGAATTGAAGGGACCCCGTGATGTGATGGGCACTTAATATATATTAAAATGCAAACACATGTTCCAATTACCACCCAGTTTTCTCAGAGAGAGAGAGAGAGAGAGAGAGAGAGAGAGAGAGAGAGAGAGAGAGAGAATCACTGTAAACAAGCCTTTATCCGGCCTATGTGTCAAAGCAGCAATTGCATTAGCTTGTTTTTGGTAAGCAAAGGGCCACTGCTATCATCTCCAAGGCCAGAGTGGTTGCTACCATCTCGTAGGAACTGACTTTCAAAGGTGAGGTTATGATTTAACTGACGAAGACAGCTGTGGATCAGGCAGGCAGCCACATGAAGGTTTTCAGCGTGAACGCCAGGTCCTCCTTCTGTTCTCCTAACTCCTATCTCTAGACACGCATCGAAACACTCACACTCTCGGCCACTCAAGTCCCTAACAATAGCCCTCATGTTTCCTCAAAATAACATCCACTTTTAGAAACTGGCTGGAAGGTCAGTCTCAAGGAAGACGCTTCTCGAGTAAACCCTACAAGATGGAAATTAACCCACGTTCCACTCTCTGGCATTTTATCCTTTGGAAAATGCTCTCCTCTGAGACACATTAGACCTTCCATCCCCAGGGGAGTGGTAAAGAACCCCAACAAAAGGCAAAGCTGAAGATCAAGGTGAATGCTTAACCCATCCATCAAAAACCTAATTAATCAAGTCAATTAATCCCCAGTCTATTGGATATTATTATTATTTTTTTTTGGTTTTTCGAGACAGGGTTTCTCTGTAGCTTTGGAGCCTGTCCTGGAAATAGCTCTTGTAGACCAGGCTGGCCTCGAATTCACAGAGATCCGCCTGCCTCTGCCTCCCGAGTGCTGGGATTAAAGGTTTACACCACCACTGCCTGGCTTAGGATATTATCTTATTGGAAGTGAAAGCTTGTCAATCTAAGAACTCCAGGAAAATGGTGGGAAATATCCAGCTTTTATTTAGAGGCAACTTAACTTCACCCTTAAAGATTTTCTACTATTGCATATGTTTAGCGATGTGCACTTTATGTTAAAGAAACATCAGACATAGGTGAATTTAAAATAAACCCACGGTGTTTCACTGATTAGATAGATACTGCACCCAAAACCCTTGGGGCCATTGACAAAAGTGGCGTTTCTTCTTCTCTCTGCCATGTCACATGATTATCAGGGATGTGTCAATTGTGCATGGAGACAAGAGGACCGGGCCCCAGTGGGGCCGTCCTGGAGGCACAGTGGAGACTACGGGATCCTCCTGTTTCAGCAGCTCACACATTGATGAGAGCACGTTGCTTTGGCAATCCCAAGGGGTGGGGCAGCTCCTGGGAAACAGTCCGAGAAGCCAGGGCCTACAGGATTCTACGTGAGCATAAATGTACACAGTCACAGACTCCCACCTTGTAAAAACCTAGCAACTGGATTTACCCCAAAGCCAGAATTTAAGATTCATTAATTTGTAAATCTTTCTGTCTCTGAAAATTATAGGAAATATTCCCATATCCATTAGATTTTCCGGCTGCATATTCTTAAAGAAGCTAACACGGTGGCATACAGAGGAAGCCCCCTCTGAGTAAGATGTGGATCCCAACTCCTGGGAGCACACCCCACTTCCAGCCAGGCCCACTCCCAGCACCAAGGATGCCTTCCATTTTCGGGGTGGGCATAGCAACTTCAGGGCTGCCATCCCCAGGTGTCGTCCGTCCCACTCAGGCACCTCACACCCTCTCCAAATGCTTGTGTGGTGGGTGTCCAAGTGTGCCAGGCTGGCAGGAAAACATGGCCAGCTAACCCACTTCATAGCCTCCACTCTTCTGACCTCTGAACAACTCCATTACAGGATGAAGTTGACAGTCGTCACTGGAACACATCCAGAGAGAAGCCAAACCAAACTCTCAACACTATCCCTTGACTTTCAGCCTATCTCTTTCTACTCAGCCTCGAGAAGCAGAAAAGAAATGTGTCCTTGAGCCATCGGTGGAAAACCGCTAGACAAAAATGCATGCTACACAGCACTGTGGGTGATCACATGGTTTGGCCAGGACACCACTACGAAGTGACAGGATGAATGGCATGCCGCGTGACTGTTAACAATTGGTGGCAATCGTTTGATTCTCATAGTGCACAAAGGTGAATCGATGCTGAACAAACAATGAAAGGATCCAACAAAGAGCTCTTACCTAGTGTCCCCTCCCCGGCTGACTTGAGGGCATTCAGCTCTTCTTTTGGCATCTTCGTAGGGCCTTGGTACCCAACATCATTTAGTGAGTCCGAAGTCTCTCCGTTGGTGGCGATTTCTGAATTTAGGATTATTCCATGTTTCTGGGAGCAAAAAAGGTTTAGCATAATACTCGGTGAGACCAGGTAACGAATATATTTTATTCGTTATAAAATATAACGAAAATATAACGAATATATTTTATTCGTTATAAAATGATGTAGATGCTAACTCTACAGGGATGGAGAAGTGTCTAGGTACACACCCACAGTCTATCAACCGAGGCACATCTACAATGGCTTCCTTCCTCCTTGTACGTTCCAAAATGCCAGTGGTTCTCAAACTTCCTAATGCTGCGACACTTTAATACAGTTCCTCATGTGGTGGTGACCCCAACTATAAAATTATTTCGTTGCTACTTCATAATTTCAATGTTGCTGCTGTTATGAATCAGAGTGTGACCCCTGTGGGGGGTCACAACCCACAGGTTGAGAACCTCGGAAATAGACATGCTCTATTTTCTGATGACAAGATATTTTAAAAAAGGCTTTCTTCTAACTAGTGCAATGACCTGTGGCCTGCCACACAGTGGAGCATCAAGAAAGCAAACCTTTCACTATAAACTTTGACCAGACTTAAAATGGGAGAGCAGCCTGAAGAAAGGAAACGCAGGTGATGTGGACGGACTGAGTGCTGTTGGCAGAGAGATGGCACTTGCAGGAGGCCACGATGCTTCAGGTCTTCAAAAGGACCATTTGTGCCGAGGACAAGGCCAACCCCCTAAACCAGCTGCCTGCCTCAGTTGCCAAGTACCTCCTTGCTATCTACTTGGTACCCAAAGCTTTTTTTTTCAGGCTCTTTGGAGACTCCCAGTTGCTGCACACAGTCTGGACCAGGAGCATCATTTAGGTCTTAGCTCTAAGCCTGTATCCAGATACTTTCTTACTCTGACTTTGACTGGGGAGCTTGGGAGACGACACTGCCATGTGTCTGGGGACAAGTCAGGATGACGTCATGGCCACATTCAACACTACTGCTGTAGCAGTTTGTGAACCCACCCAGAGCTGCCTGCTAGTCTCCCCTTGGCATGGCCCTTACAAAAAGTGAAACTCGTCCTTCCTGTGACCTGGTGGGTTAGTGTGATCCTGCCACGTATCCCAGACACTGTTCAGCCAAGGAAGTCCTTGGACAAGAGGCACATACATTCTAATGAGGGTAAGAAAATCCTTAGATAATGCCAAACTCGGAGCGAGAAATCTGAGCTACTTTCCATATCTGGTTTCCTTTTAAGCACCTGAGGGTCCCGGGCAGAAGCACAGATGGGCACTGATATCACCTGCTTCATGGGGATAGTTCATTGAAGGCTCAAATATAGTGACAAAAGCAGACAGCACCCATGGTCACAGACCCACAGAGCTTGAAGTCGTCACCTTGGTCCGTCCTTCCTTCTTTTCCCCAGTACAGGATCTCTCTGTGTAACTCTTGCTGCCCTGGAACTAGATCTATGGACCAGGCTGGCCTCGAACTCATAGAGATCCACCTACCTCTAACTCCCGACTGCTGGGATTAAAGGTGTGCGTCTTTAATCACTGCCCAGCAACCTTGGTACTTTTCTCAAACTGAACTTTGGCTTCGTACCTTTAACTCCTCTTTCAGCTTGACTGTTTCTTCTCTAAGGTCATCTCGTTCGCTCCGTATGGAATCAAAGAACTCTTTCTGTCTTTCTAACGCCTGAGTGTGCAGCAGAGCAGAGAGGAGAGACAGGGGAGAGGGGGAAAGAGATACAGAGAGAAGGCGAGATTAGCACAGATCGCAGGATAAGCAAGAAGTAAGGACGAGGAGGCACTGCCATCCAGGGTACCAGTGAGAAAGGATGCTGTTGGGTTTATGCCAGCATAAGCCAGCTACTGTTCACACACTAGCATTTCAGAGCAAGGGATGCTGTGGAGGAAGGCTGCTTTATGCCATCCATTTCTGTCTTTTGTTTCCTCATTGCAGTACTAGGGACTGAATCAGGGGCCTCATATATGGGAGGTAAGGGGTCTACCACTGAGTCACATCCCCAGGAGAGCTCACCAACTAGCTCAGTTTTCTTTTCTTCTTTTGGGGTGGGTGGTATTTGTTTTTTTGAGATAGGGTCTCACTGTGTAGCCCGGGCTGGTCTGGAACTTGCCTCCATGGTGCGGAGATTAAAGGGGTGCATTACCACTGCCTGGCACTAGGTCTGTTTTTATCTTACAACATGATGCTGGAGAGTGAACAGGTGGCACACAGTCCTTTAAATGAGAGATAAATGCAGAACAAGAAACATTGCTAAAGAACCCCACTTTATAATTTTAGACATTCTGTCTTTGTGTTCCTGTTCACATGTGTGCGTGTCTGTCTCCCTGTATGTGTTTCAGTGTATAATTCAGAGGACAATATCAGGTGTCATTCCTCAAATGCCATCCTCTTTGTCTTTTTTTTTTTTTTTTTAATTTAGAAACCAAGTCTTTCACTGGCCTGGAGTCCCCTGATTAGGCTAGGCTGCTGGGCAGCGAGCCTTAGGAATGTCCCTAATCTCCACCTCTACAGCGCCAGGGTTACAAATGTGTGTCATCATGTCTGGTCTGGTGACTAAATTCAGGTCCTTTTGCTCACACTTTACTAGCAGCCACCTCCCTAGGCTATTTTTAGACACTGATTATGAGCATCTGTTGTTCAAAAAATGTTCTGGGAGAGCATGCTTGCACACGCATGTGTGCGCAGCGCATGAACACGTGGTCTCTTAGCCAGGCTCGTGAATGTGCCAAAGAAGAATGGTGAGGCTCCATACTGTGAACATTTCTGTGACGAGGCAGGTCACCTCTAGAGCTGTCTTACGGCACTGTCACATAAGCTGCTACTTTTTAGGTATCACGGGCTACTGTGAGTCAGCAGTGGGCCCACTCTTCCTCTTTACCACTCCTAAACGGGGATGGGCTGTCTCCTCCTCTCTGCTGAGGAGGGAGAGGGGTCTGATGAGGCCTCCCTGTGGAGGTCTGAAAATAGGAACCCGTGGAGTATGGCATGATGCCCCCCACCACATCATAAAACCCTAAGGGAACTCTGGAGTTTGATCTTCCACGTCGAGCTGCCCAGAACCTTTCTCCCTGCATGGCCCGCATTGTACCTAGGCCTCTCTGGTGCAGCAGGAAGAGGGAGACAGCTCCAACTAGCCAGCGATGGTTCCATCCACCAGGGGAAGCTGGGGTGGTCGCCATGCTATTTGCTGTGTCACCTGAGGGTCGCATGCACACCCATGCAAACATTCTTCCAAACCAAAGCTTCTTCAGGAGCCACGTTTGCTGAGCAGCCCTGACACCCCACCCCCACCCCAGGGACAATTTTGCAAAGGCTTGAGACTCCTACCCCTATCTTTTTGTCTTTCCACTCTATCGTTTCCTGAAGATCAGAGATCTCCCTGATAAAACCCGCCTGTTTCTGCTGCAGCTGTCGGATTTCCTGAGGAGAGGAACAGACAGAAAGGAAGTAGACAAAGGGTTGAGCAGAGAAAAGAAATCAGGGCTAGACGACCAGGACAGGGAGGTCTCACCACCCCCAGATTCAGCAGCATGCTACAATTTTTTCCCCCTTGTTCTACTCTCCGCTCCAAGAAGAAAACCAGCCTGGCTGACAGCTTACCTCAAAGCCATCACTTACAGTCCCGACTAAGTTAAAGAATGAAAAGCCAACCCCATACAGCCACGCTTTGCTTAACCGTAGGACAGCAGGCTGAGGGAGTGCAGGCAGGTGAGCTCATCATTTTGCAAACATCATAAAATACGGATAGTATTGATGGCTGCAATATCACCAAGTAATGTAATCTACGGGACCACTGTCACGTGTGTCCCACTGTTGATCAGAATGCTCCGTGGCACAAACCACGGTAACAAATGGACTCACATAATTATACTCTCCTAGTTCTGAGACCTATTTCTGAAACCTTATGAGGAGAGTTCCTAGAACACTGGTTCTCAACCTGTGGGTTGTGACCCATTGGAAAAAACGCATTTCTGATGGCCTTAGGAAGTGAGACACTGCTCAGTAGCAAATCTCAGTTATGAAGTAACAACGGGAGTTAAGTTTATGGTTGGGAGTTCCTAAGATCATCAGAGTTATTTTTGTGACGGCTGTGACCCACAGGTTGATAACCACTCGGCCCACATGATTGCTTTGTGTTCCCTCCTCACCAGCGCTAACCTTGACTGCTGTTAACTTGGCTCCAACCTCAGCATCTGATGTGCCTCCCTCCCGTGGGCACCTTGTGATTCTCTCAGAGCCACACAGATGATCAACGACAACCTTCCATTTCAAGGTCTTTAGTCTCACGTTCGAAATCTCTTTTTTCCCACATTTATAACTTCTAGGGACTTAGGACGTGGACTTTGCAGAGGCGGGCAGCATTTTATCACACCTCCCAAAATACAAACAAGAGCACCAGAATGAGAATCTTCACCCACAAGAGGAGCCGTCTCCTCGAGGGATGGAAAAGTCGTCTGAACCCTGGATTTTAATTGAAGCTGTAGACTTTAGGGATCGCTATGAGCTGATCCCAGGCCTCCAAGGTGACAAGTGTTTGGATAAGATCTTCAGAGATATGAAGGTTAAATGAGGGTGGGTCCCAGGTGGACAGGATGGTGTCCATATTGAAAGTGTACATTCTCTGCTCTTAAGGACACAGCACTGAAGGTGACCCTCTGTGCCCAACCTTGACCTGGACTTTGGTCTCCAGAACCATGGAAATACCACCTGCTGTCAAGGCCACCAAGTCTGCAGCATTTTATCACAGCAACCTGGGCTAGAAGAGCAAGAAACAACACAAAAGGAAGAAGAAAGGTGTTACACACCTCAAGCATCTCTTCCCTTTGCCTCAGAGCTTCTTTGACTTCGGCAAACTGGAACTGCAGGATGCTGTGGGCATGCTTCTCCCTCTCGAACTCCTGTGGGTGAGGAATGCAGGATGGAGGCTGCAGTTCGGTGGCATTTCTGTCACAGGGCTCGTGTTCTCATGAGCCACATTTCCCTCAGGACAAACGACCCTCTACTACATCATCCCTGTTTCCAAGGCTCACAACAACAGAAGCTCATTCCTCTGCTGTCCATAGAGGATGATCAGACAGTTTCCCCTAAAAGCAACCCTCGAACTGTGCAAAGTTGAGAAGTTATTTCCCAGTTCCTCTCTCGTTAAGATGCATCTTAGGGTCTCTTTCTAGGGGTCTGTGCTGCAGGTTGGGGATATACAAGAACAAAACCGCTTCTGTGTCCTGAGTCCTAGCGGGTCCTGAAGTACATGCATGACTGCCTTTCTCTGAGCTCTGAAGGTATGATTTCTAAAATGGAGTAACTGTGCCTTTTCCAAATAAGTAGAAATCAATACAATTTCCCTAAAATCTTTGATGTTTGTAATTAATACCCTATGAAGCTGACATAAAATAAAAGGCAGGAAATGTATTTTAGCATGAAAAATTGGAAGCATCTAGCTGTGACTTATTTAAGTATAGCTGTTCTTTAATACACAGGTTTTTTCATGATTGTTCTATTTTCATGTATAATAGCAAAACTCTCTAGTTTACACATTGAAACTATGCATAATAACATTTCAAATTACTCAGAGAAGGGCACAGATGTCTGAGTTTTGTATGTATATATGTGTGTGAGTATATATATGTGTGTGTGTGTGTGCACCTATGTGTTTGGTGTGTGGAAGCCAGAAGTCTACCTTGGGTGTCACTCCCCAGGAGCTGTTGTTCTTGGGGTTTTTGCCTTTTCTTTTCAAGGTTGACTTTATTATTTTTATGTATATGTATGTGAGTCTGTGCACATGTGTACAGATGCCAACAGAGGCCATGGCCATCAGATCCCCAGGAACTAGTGTTACAGGTGCTGGAGAGCCACCTGACATGAGTGCTGGGGACGAAACATGCCCCCCCTGACAAGACAGTATGTACTCCTAAGCACTTGGCCATCTTTCCAGCCCTGGCCTGGGTTTTTGAGAAAAGGTTTCTCATGGTCAGAGGCTGATTGATGAGGCTAATCCAGCTACCCAGGATGCACCGCAGATCCAGCTATCTCTGCCTCCCCAGCACTGGGATCATGAGTACATGCCACCCCAGATGCTAAGGACTGAACTCAGGTCTGAACGCTGTGCAGCAAGCGCTTTAGAGTGAGTTATCTCCCCTACCCGTAAGACTGGTTTGGCGGCAGAGTCTTGCTAAGTAGCCCAAGTCAATCTTGGACTCCTCTTGCCTCAGCATCCTACATGCTGGGATCATAGGCACTGCCACCATGTATGACAAAGACACAATATTCTAACTCTCGGACTCTGGGCTTTCTGGACAAGTGGAGAATCACTGTTTAAAAAATATATAAACATGGGTTGGAAAGATGGCTCGGCAGTTAAGTGCGTCTTGTAGATGACCTCAGTTCAATTTCTAGCACTCATGTCAGGCGGCTCACAACTGCATGCAACTCCAGCTCTAGGGGACCTGACATCCTCCTCTGATTATGTGTGGGTGTGGGTGTACACAAACTAGTGTACTCGTGCACATACCACCTCCCCACACACATAATTAGCGAAAAAAAATTTTTTTTAAAAATAGAAGTTATACACACACACACATAGTTTGCTTGTTTGTTTTGTTTCTCTGTAGCTTTGGAGCCTGTCCTGGAACTAGCTCTTGTAGACCAGGCTGGCCTCAAACTCACAGAGATCTGCCTGCCTCTGCCTCCCGAGTGCTGGGATTAAAGGCGTGCGCCACCACCGCCCGGCCAAGTACACGATATTTACACAGTTCCCGCTAGCATTCCTGAGCTCAGCGGTGCTGACCTTGTTCTTCTCCTCATACAGTCTCTGAGACTCGGCCAGCTGCTCTTCCAGCTCCAGCAGCGTGTCCTTCAGCGTGTCTACCTGGTACATGAAGTTGGTCTTCTCGTTGTCTAGCTGGGCGTTGGAGACCATGGCCTTCTTGTACTTCTCCTCGACTTCAGCCAGCGAGTCCTGCAGAAACCAGGCCATTGTTTCAAAATTGCAAGAGGAAAACAAGGCGCGATTAAGCTAGAGTTCTTTTCCAGTCTCAACCTTTGTTTCTTAGAGTAGAAGAGACACAGTGCAATCTCAAATGCACGGAGCCCACTTCTCAATGTCCTGGCCACTCAGACAAGTAGCTTTCAACTGTGGGGTGGGGTGGGGGAGCGACTGTAGCCTATAGTTTGCCTGTGAGGAATTATGTTAACGATGTTAATTGAGGCAGGAAGACCTGCCCTAAAGGCAGGCCATCCCTAGGCTGGAGTCTTGGCTAGCATAGAAACAAGAAAGGAAACACCGGCACTCACTCCTCTCTGCTTGCTGACTGCACAGGCAACCTGATGTTCCTGCCACCAGGACTCCCTGCCATGATGGACTATATCCTTGAACTGTGAACCAAAATAAACCCCTTTTCCTTTAAGTTGCTTTTGTTGGGGCATTTTGCCACAGCAATAAGAAGTGGCTAAGACAGTAGTCTATCTTCTCATTAAGATTAGGAGGTATGTGGGAAGCCTGATACTCAGGGAGGCAGCAGAGCCACTGACTCTCTGATTCAGCAGCCAGAATCTTTCCCCCATGGGCCACAGCAGCTAAATGGGTTTCTGAAGTCATCACTCAGTGTGTGGATATAGCCTGGGAAAGAGCCAGGTACAGATGGAAATAAAACCCTGCCACAAGCCACTGCTAGGCCACCCCGCTCAGGCTTGGGAACCAGGAAAGAATCTGTGGTCATTGCAGATTTCTGACTCATGGGAAATCAAACAAGGTCCACAGGTCTTACTGGGTAGGCCCTGGAAAGACCAAAGTCATTTGTTTGAAAGGGCAGCCGTGGGAAAAAAGCTGTAAAGATAACACTGACAGTGCCCAAACATGGCTCCCACTCTTGTAGGCTCCAAAATGTGAGCATCAGGAAAGTGATGCCGGGAGAAGGAGGAGGGGCAGCCACCAGCAGTGGACTACCAAGAGCCTAAGAGAAAGGTGTCGGCTCAAGTGTCAGGGCTGCGAAGAGACCCTGGGGAATCCTGCACCAGTCTAGTTCTGGGTATCCACACTACAACAACCAGAGGTAGTGCCATCGGATCCCAGTTGATTCACTGACTCCATTTTCAGGTGAGTGAAAAGCCAGGGTCTTAATGTTTCTGTTATATAGAAATGACCTTGAAAATGATGAATTAGTATGTGACTTATGCTACCTGTCTGTCTCGTGCCTGTTGCTATGGCGTTTAGAGGATTTCTTAGGCCCTTTCTGGGGAGATGAAAAAGAAGGGACAGATCTGTATCTACTGCTCGATTCCAGACTTGCCATGAGCTGTTTGGTGGCTGTGGCTGCCTGTGCTTTGGCATCTGCTCCCTATGGCACCTGCTCACCCCAGCATTGTTAAGGAACTGGGAATCTACATTTCCTGTTGGCAGGGCAACGTCCTTTGAAGTCTGAGAGCAGTGTACGCACACAATCGCAGATGCTATTCCCCTAAGGACAGGTCGACGGCATGCACTAACCTCAAAGCTTCCAGAACACACATGTTAGGTCAGCTCTGGTGAGCTCGGCAAAGCAAACTGGGAGAAAGACCCTTGTGTGTGACAACTATGGAGAGCAAAGAGAACCAAAACTCTCCAGTGTCTGTCTGCTATGTTTGCAAAATGAGACATTGGCTCTGAGCCTAGCGGGAGGGTGTTGGACGCACCCCACATCAGAGGGGGTTAGGCTGGTCACCTTTTCCACTGGGGACTCACTGTGTTCAGAAACTGCATTTGGAAGAAGACAGATGCACACCATGTTAGGATTTCCCATGCTCCCACACTCTCTACAACTGGTGCCCTTTAGGGTGAGCATGCGCATAGTACTTGTGAGGCTTTTTAAAGTTAAGGTGGGTTAGTGTCACGGACTCACACGTCCATAAACCAGTACCTTCATCTCTTTCAATCCCTGCATGTATTTGCCTTCTACATCCTGAATCTGGTCCTTTAACTCATTAAGTTCCTGAGGGAAACGCACAAAAGGCAGATGATGTCAAGGGGGAGAATCGGCAGAGTTCACACGCACACCTGCGACTTTCTCATGTCTGGGTATGCCCCAGTGTTTAGGCAGTCAGAGACACAGTTCCTTCTTTATTTTATTAGGCAGTAAAGGAGAGTGAAAATAAGTTTCAGCATTATAAATATTAAAATTTATATCATTTTAAATCAATGTCATAAAATTTAGGTGTATCTTGTATCGTTTTATAAATTTTAAAAAACGGGCAAAAAGAGTCTGGCAGTGTCGGTGTGTGCCTTTAATCCCAGCATTTGGGAGGCAGTGGATCCCTTGAGTTCAAGGCCAGCCTGGTCTACAAAGCAAGTTCTAGGACAGTCAGGGCTACACAGAGAAACCCTCTCTCTCTCTCTCTCTCTCTCTCTCTCTCTCTCTTTCTTTCACACACACACACACAGACACACACACACACACACACACAAAACCAACAAAAACAAAATAGGGCAAATAATTGGGGCTGGAGAGATGGTTCTCTTGTTAAGAGGACTTGCTGCTTTTTCAGAGGACCTCGGTTCGATTACCAGCATCCACATGGTGACATACAAACCTTTGCAACTGCAGGCCCAGGGGATCCAATACCCTATTTTTGTCTCTGTGGGAACCTGGCATGCATGTGGTACACAGTGATACCATCCATACATGTAAAATAAATAATAAACAAGCAAGTCTTTAAAAAGCAGTAAACAAACAAACAGGCAAGTGTGGGGGTGGCCGGAGAGATGGCTCAGGGGTTGAGAGTGCCTCCTGCTCTTCCTGAGGACCCCAGCTTTGGTCCCAGCACCCGTCAGGTGGTTGGCTCTATTGCCACCTGTAACTCCAGCTTCAGGGGATCCAACACCATCTTCTGGCCTTGCGGGCACCTTGCACACATGTGGCATTGATAAAATAATAATAATAAACCTTCAGCAACAACGAGCCAAAAGAACTCTGCCAAGAGTTTAGTTCCCTGTCTTCCTACCCCACAGACAGTGAGTTGCTGGGGGCAGAGATGAACACATCTCTCCATGTGTCTGGTACCTGGAGACAGATCTGCCACAGATTAGTCTCCTGGCAAACAGCTGCCAGGCAAATGAATGGTACTCATGCCTAAGAACAGAGTCTACACAGGACTGTAGTGACCTCCATTTCCAGCCCATAGAGAAAGCAACAGTGTTGGTGGCTGAGGATGTTGGGGTCTGGTGCGTGGCATTTTAGGGGAGCAGACAAAATGCAACAATCCTGGCTTCATACTCATAAAATATGGAAGCTGCGCTTCAGGTCTGACACCAGCACCTGCCTGCTTCAATCCTTTCTCTATTCTCCTGGCAAATGCCATCTGGCTGCTTAGTCGCCACCAGTGGAGCTGGGTCCCTGTGAACCAGATTTGAGTACGGTCAAACTTTTCCACAAAATTAGCCAAATCCATCCCTTTCAGACCCTCTGTCTTGCTCTGCTCCCTGAAGAACACACATTCTGGTCACCTGCTCTCCATTCCTTTCCTGTTTGGAACACAATTGCTCCAGTTACCTAACAGTACACACTGTGCTAATAATTAACAAGCAGTGCCGGGCTGTGACAGTCTTTCCATATACCGAGGAGGTCACCAAACATGGCACCATCCTTGGTGTCAACAGTTTAACAAAGAATAATTTCTGTGTCATAGCAGGAAAAGAAACATCATTAAGATGCAGTGATGAAGTCTACCAAAGGCACACTACTAACAAAAGGGAGAGCATACATTCTAGGTGGGGGAGAAGGTGCTGGAGGGTGGGCACTTGCTGTGGTCCTGGATGACCAGAATGTTCCATCGTCTAGAACATTCCAGAAATGAAAAGTGAATATCTACGTGTTAGCACATGGTGAAAAATGGCATGGCCTGTGGAGAACAGAGAAGTGATGGCCACAGAGGAGGACGCATACGCCTCCCTGCTTGGGTACAGGCAGGTAAAGCTTCCCCCAGAGATGCTGCCTCAGCTGAGTCTAGTGTTAGGTGAATGCCATGTTTTCAGGCAGATAGAGGAGATGGGACTGATCTCAAACCTCACGAATTAATTCTCTATGAATACGAAGACTAAGCAGTCTTCCAAGGGGCTCTGTTAAGTCACAGGTGAGCACAGTGTCTTACCTTAATTTCCCTAATGGACGCCTCGGTGTCCATGGATATGGAGGTATCTCCACTTCCTCTCCGGGAGGAAGTCCCACCCAGAGAAGCCAGCGTGGCAGCAGACAAGCTGGGCATGTTACGGGACCCCTGGAATGGGTGAAGATCTGATGTAATTTGGTAAAACTAAAACGACCAACAAGCCAAACACTTTGGAACCTCTTCTTTCATGTTCTATTTTTGCTCCCACAGATGCTCATTTCTACTGGGTAAGTGTGCAGGTGAGATACATGCACGTGTAGGTAACAGTGTAGAGGCCACAGGAAGCTGCCAGGTGTCCTTTCTGACACTCTCCACTGAATTCCCTCGAGATGAGGGCTCCTACTGAGCCTGAAACTCACCATTTTGTCTAGACTAGATGGCCAGCTACAATGCTGGGGTTACAGGTACATGTGAATGCACCCATCTTTTTACATGTGTGCTGGGGACTTGAACTCAGGTCAAGGCAAGCACTCTTACCCTCTAAGCTATCTCCCTGGCCTGAGCGCACCTTTTCTTTAACTCAGCTTCTATACTGGACAGTCTCCCATGGGCTTCTGGCCAGTGTTAAAGGGGCTCATTTAGAGATGTTTCATGGGTGATTTGAGTTTGTCTAGTTAGCAGTGAGCTCTTCACTGTCCCTCAGATTTCAACACTCATGTTGGACTCCTTTGGAGATATGACATAATGTGTGGCCACCTTAGCAGTCTCGGTCACTGAGGTCAGTCTCACCCAGGACCCTCTAGGTTAATAATTGGCCTGTGACAGAGGTTTGCAGAAAGCCCTTACCTTCTCAATGAAGTCTTTGTCTGGTCTTTCTTCTACCTGTGGAGGAAGGGACAACTGTCAAATAGTTCAAAGCACCGAATTGATCATATAAATTCTGCAGTATGACAAAGCCAGGCGGTGGTGGCGCACGCCTTTAATCCCAGCACTTGAGAGGCAGAGGCAGGCGGATCTCTGTGAGTTCGAGGCCAGCCTGAAGGACAGCTAGGACTGTCACACAGAGAAACCCTGTCTCGAAAAACCAAAAGAAAACAAACAACAAAACATTATCTTGTGCTGTAATTTAAAAACTAAAAAAAAAAAACAAAAATACCCTAAAAACAAACAAACAAAAAAACCCTAAGACTTTGGCTTTCTGTCTTTATCCTTCCTGTGTGGAAGCCTCTCTGAGACCCTTCCTTTCCTCAGATAGAAGCCTCCGTGGGACGCAGGGTGGCCTATGTGGCTGGGAGCAGGTGTGCACTGGTGCTGAGCCCCAGGGAGACAGCTGGGATGGAAGGGTGTGTCTTGGGTACCGAGGCTGAAGCTGACTGGGAAGTCACATGGGTTCAGCGCTGGGCCACCCTCAGCTACCATGTTTCCCCTCCTCAGTCCCAAGTCCTGCTTCCCACAGCTCAGAAGTTCTTAACTTTGACCCTAAGAGCGTTCACCAAACCTGTCAGTGGCAAATACACATCCTACCTCAGATTCACAGATCTGAGTAGCACAGGACACTGTGGACGCCTGTGCAGGTTTATGGTGGATGGCCCTGAAGTCACCGCCATGCTCTGAGGTCACAGCTCACAGATAACATGAGTAGCAAGAGAAAACGGTCACTAGGCACAAGACACCCACCTCCAATGCCCAGCTCTGTTCTCTGTGTGTCCTGGTCTAAGCAGGACATGGAAAGGACTCAGCGGTCCTGCTGGACAGACCCCGTGGACCCACTCACTGCCAGTCATGGCTGACATGTGGGGTAAGCACCAGATGCTGTATATTTTCACATGTGTAATCCACACTGGCTTGACTGTCCACTGTCCACGGTGGGGTGCTGAGGCAGGCCCCAGCTGAGACAGTTTTATCTCGCTGTCTACAGAGTTGGAAGCCTTCCTCCATTCTCCTTGGGTGTGTATGTAAGTATGTTCATGAGCACGTGTGTGCATGTGAAGGCCAGACTCTGACATACAGTGCCTTCTTCAGTTCTCCACCTTATTGTTTGAGACAGGGCATCTCACTGAACCTGAAACTTGCTGACTCAGTGGCTGGCCAGCAGCCTAGGGCTCCTCCTGGGGTCACCTCCCCAGCCCTGGAATAACAGGCATGAAATGCTATGCCCAGCTTTTGACATGGGTGCTAGCGATCAGAAAACTCCGGTCATCACGACAAGCTCTTTACTGACTGAGCCACTGCCTCAGCCACTCTCCCTACGTTCTAAGTTTTGAGGATGATTTTGGTGGAAAATGAAGTTCATGCTACTTGGGAATAAAAGTATTTCTGAAATACTGAAAATTTTGGGTAGCTACGGAGAAGTAAGGTAGATAGCACCCACTCTCCTGGGACATCAGTTTATTAACCCTTCCAGGCCCAAAGTCTCATTCTTTAGAGAAGTTGGTCTGTAGATGAATACTAATGAGCACCAAGTAGAGAGAGGCTATACAGGCCCAGCTCTGCAGTGCTGGGGATGGAACCAATGCCTGTGTGTGACCACCAAGCCCAACCCTGGCCCCAAAAGTCCAGAGTAGCAGACTGAGGCGGACACCTAGAAGGCTGCTGGCTTTTCACTCCCGGGGTAAACATGTTTTCTCTTGTTCATCAGCAATGCACACTGTATAGGAAAGCTGAAGCTCAGAGAGCCAAATAGCCGCAAAGATCTACGTCCGCAAAGGGAGGGGCTTTACTAGCAACTGGCACATACACTGCTTTTTACTTATTTATTTATTATGTATACAATTGTCTGCCTGCATGTGTCCCTGCAGACAGAAGTTGGCACCAGATCTCATTACCGGTGGTTGTGAGCCACCATATGGTTGCTGGGAATCGAACTCAGGACCTCTGGATAGAGCAGTCAATGCTCTTAACCACTGAGCCATCTCTCCAGCCCCATACACTGCTTTCATAATTCACAAAACATTGAAGAGGAAAGAAAATAAATTCCAAACCATAGCTTCGTCAGGTGCGGTAGCGAATACCTTTAATTCTACCCCCCCACACACACATGGGAGGGAGAGGCAGGTGGATTTCTCTGAGTTTGAAGCCAGCTTGGTATATGTGGTTAGTTCCAGTCCATCTTGAGTTACATGGCCTCAAAAAAAACCCACATAGTATGCTTTTTCCATAGTTAAAGAATCCTCTTCTTTAAAATATATAATGAACGCAGAATATGAAAAATCAGGGAAGGAGCTAAGTGGAGACCATTCAGAGAAAAATTAAAAACTGTTCTCTCATTATAGATACATGGAATGTACCTTTTAGCATGGTATTTTGTTTTCAAATTGACAAGGTGCATCTATTCGCCAGCCTTTTTGAAACAGGTACTGCTGGGGCCCCATGAGATATGACAAGGGCCCATAGAGTTGCTGTTCCTACTGGCTCCAGTAGATGGCAGCACGGACAGTCTGCCTATGGTCAAGTCTGTCTCAAGTCAAGCCCAGAAAGAAGTAGACAGACAGTTGTACCCGTTTCACAAAGGGACAGAGAAGTAAATCAGATGGCATCTGATAGACAGCGTGCCACCGCACCTTTGAAAACAATACAATGCACATCCATGGCTGCTGCATGACCCACTGTGAGGGCTGCCATGGAGACAAGGCCACCAAAGGTGGTGGACATAGCAGGCGCATGGGACAAGCCACTAGACCTGCAAACACTGACTTCCCTGCTTGGAAGGGGCAATGGTACCAGGAATCTTGTGACGTACTGAGTTTTTTTAACCTCTATTCCCTGTACTCAATATTTCAGATTAAAGTCACACTAGCACGATTCTAAATGATGCATGCGAGCCTTTTATAATCACCACTGACTGTATTCAAGGATATCTTCCAAAATCTACTAAAGCCATGTGTGGTGGCACATGCCTATAATTCTGGTGTTTGAGAGGTCGAGGCAGGAGGATCACCATGAGTTTGGGGCCATGCTGGGCTACAGAGTCTCAATTGTCTCAATTTTCTTTATTTTTTTTTCCTCCTGAAAAAAGTCACTTCTAAGAAACTTCAGTGGAAGCACCGATCATGGCAACTTCTCCTTCCCTTCCGAAAGCAAGTCCCTTAGGAGGACATTAAATGTGTGTCCCATCCACACCATCTCAGCAGGTTTCTTATAAAGATCACGTGATGAGGTCTGAAACACTCATCTGCATGTCACTGTCTGCTGGCCTATTCAAAGATGAAGAGACCCAAGCAAGAACTGGCCCAAGAGAGAACCTCGTGGTCCCAACTGAGACGCGCCTGTATCAGACACTGGAAGGCAAACAGTGTCCCGAGGCAATGTCATTGCAACAACCCTTGCAAAACAAGTGACACAGGAAACAGCACTCAGGGAACACCCATTTTAAGAGCTGCTTCCCTTCCAAAGTCAGTGGTAGCGGGGCTCGCTGCCAGTGTGGGAATGTTGAGTTTTATTACTTATTTAGGGTGTGTGTGCATGCCATGACATGTGTGGAGAAGTCAGAGGACACTTTGTGGGACTCAGTTCTCTCCTTCTCCTTTTTCTTTTCTTTTTTATTTTTCTTTCTTTCTTTCTTTTTTTTTTTTTTGAGATAGGTTTTCTCTGTGTAACATCTCTGACTGCCCTGGAACTTGCTTTATTGACCAGACCTTGAACTCACAGAGTATATGACATCCTGTCTCTGCCTCCCTAGTGCTAGTATTAAAAGTGTGTACCACCACCACCCGGCTCCCATAATTTTATTTTTAAGATAGAGTTTATGTAGCCCAGGATTCACTATGTAGCCCAAATTAGCCTTAACTTCATGATGCGCCTTTCTCAGCCTCTAATAGTGGGATTACAGTCACGTGGCACCGTACTTGGCCCATCGCTGGTTTTAAATCTACTCTTGTACCTACAGAGGCAGACTTGCTCTCCATAGATCCTGCCTTGCCTCTTTATGTAACCGGAGTCACAAGGGTCTTTGCTTTCAAATTCAAATGGGCAAACAGCTGGGCTCAGCACTTTTCTATGAATGTACAAGACCACATGAGTCCTGGCTCCCTCAAGACATTCCTGAAGATGTTTCAGGGTGGCGGAGGCTCTCCTGGATTCCAGTGGGCCGTGAGACTTAGATAGGAAGGTGCCCTAGGTGTCACCTGGCTCTGCTTGAGTGCAGTTCAAGCCTAGATTGTCAACCCCAGATCCCACCTCTTTCTCAACACCTGTCTTCACGGCTCCTATGGCTGATGTTTATGTTATTTATTTGATGAACATCTTCTGGCCCACTCTGTATAGCCCACGAAGGGCAAGGGCAGGCTACATTGCCTAACACTGGAGGCTCATGACCAGAATATTCTAGGTGCTTAATTAACACTGAATGGGTGAACTACAACCTCTTCAAGGAGAAGATTCTAAACATAAAGGATAGAAGGAAAACATGGCTCGTCGTGTGTGTGTCTGTGTGTCTGCGTGCTACTTTTCCTTCTGTGGCCTTTCAACCAAAAGAAACTTGAGAGAAGAAAGATTTTATTTGGCTTGTACTCTCCAAGACAGTCTACCATTGAGGGCAGGAATCTGGAGGGAGGAACCATAGCTAGCTTTCTTATAAACCTCAGGACTGTCTAGGGATGGTACTGTCTACAGTGGGCTGGGTTCTTCTATAGCAATTAAGAGAATCCCTTATAGGCATGTGCAGGGATCAATATTACTCAGTTGAGACTCCCCTTTTGGGGAGATTCTAGGCTGTGTTGACAGTTAACACTAATTAGGACTAGCCATAGACAAGTAGAATGACTATGGGGGTTGGGGGATGGGGGAGTAGCAATAGAATGAGCTGGAATGTGGACATCTGCCACCTGCATTGCAACTGATGCCTCTTGGCTTTCCCAAGAATTGTATTGTTGGGAGTCCCAGGCTTTTAGCCTATGGACGTGGGAGCACATTCATGTTCTTATAGGAGAATGGATGACCACTTCCTTCGGTCTGGTGACTTTTGCTCCTCAGCGGCCCCACCCTTCCTCCAACCTGTAGTGCTGCCTCACTTCCCGTCGGACAGATGTGAGATGCAGAGCCTTGAGTGCGGCAGCTGGCTTTTGTATGTTCTTCTCGCCCCTGGTGAAGTTACTAGGTCAGAGGTATTTTCCAAGAAAATATATGGACACCAACAACTGTCTCATATTGTGGCTGAGGCACAAGCAGCAACAAATTATGTCTTTTCAGGGGGCAGTTCCTGATCCAGTTTCAGCTCAAGGCGTTTATATGTCTGCCTACATCTACCAAGCCAGGAGTGGGAGCTGTGGCATGTGAACCCCATCTTATAACTCCTGCCTTATTGCACATCCTGCTCCATGTGGTTCCCACAGAGGCCACAGTGGTCCTTGTCTGTCCCAAGGGCAGAGGTTGAAAATCCCAGCATCCTGGTACCTAAAGAGGCATAAAGAATGGAGCTAGCCCTCACTCCTGCTGTTTTCAAGATTCAGCGTTGACACCATGCTTTTCTGTGTCCTGGGGCTATTACTCCACTGGGGGCAGGATAGGGGTGTGATTTGGGTTGGTTGGCAACAGAGAGTGCCTGTGAGCCTGTACAGCCTTGCTGGTAGGAAGAAGCCCAGAAGTTCATGTTTGGACTTGTGGGTCTTCCTGCCTGAGATGGAGGAGGAGGTCAGGGCAAGGGCCCTGGGAGAGGGACCTGGCAAAAGCCAGTGATCATCCCACTGACGAGCAATCTCCTGGGAGTGCCCTGCACTTACAGAGTGCCACTGCACCTGAGAGCTACACACACAGGTTCCGTGGACAGCACAGTGTGCCTGGGTGACGTGAGGTGGCAGGATGAGCAGGGAGGCCAGTCTGTCTTCCTTTGCTCACTAAATGAGACAACAGAAACAACGATCTATGAACCTCTGGGACAACAAACAGGTGACGAGAGGAAAAAAAAATCTACTGATTATCTCTGCAATGGACTTAGCAGAGGTAAGGGGTGTGACCACACCCCCGAGTGCCCGACACCCCAAAGAGAGCAATTCTCTTGCCTCACAGGCTGCACAGATATACAATGCACCTCTGTGCAAAAACAACCACCAAACTTGTTTCATGTGTGTAAATTTTCCAAAGATCTAGAAAGCACATACACACAGAAAGGGAACAGTCTTTCCAGTCACAGTAACTGCGAATGTTGTCATACCATGACTTCATCGTGATACTTAAATAAATCCACGTGACGACAAAGAATCCTGCTTTGCCACCCCGGGCAGACAGTGCTCAGGCCGCAGGGGTGGGGTGGGATGGGAGGTTGTGGGGAATCTTTGAGAGTCAAGCTACAGACTTCTCTTGGTTACAAACCCTCCACTCGTTCCTCAAGCGCACACTCAATTATTATGCACGAAGAAAAGGAGTTCTACACTAAATTACCATGGAAAAAACTTTGTTCCTAGTGACTTGAAGGCTCCTCATGGATTAGCATGCATATGTTAAACTACCAGAAAGCCTGAAGTGCTCAAGACAGCTTTCCATTTTAAAGGAAAGACACATAATGGAGTAGAGAGGGGCACTAGGCCATTGAACTGACTCAGTGGGGAGGCTCATAGCTGCAAGGGATCCCACTGGCTCTCCCAGGGGAAGCTGCTTCTGGTAGGAGTCCCCCCACCCCCGCAATGAACTTATCTGTGTAAGTAGTGTGCCTTGGCTCTCTTGCATTCTGTGGTGTAGGGACCAGTCCCAGGCAATACAGTGCTGGAGAGCTGAGTCCCAAACCATGTGTACTTATGACTGGCAGTTTTAATGAGAGCTGATGAAGAGATTGGCCCGGACTGCCTGCACTTTCCACCCATGGCTTTCCAAGCGTAGGCCTCCACCCACAGCTCTTGCTTCAGCCTGCACGTGTCTCCCCACCCCAGCCAAAGCTGTCCAGCCAGGTGTGACGCCACACACCTGTAACCCTAGCACTTGGGAGGTGGAGATAACACAAGTGAGTTCAAGGCCATCTGGGGCTGTGAAACACAAACAAAGGGGCGTGGGAGTTGGCTCAGTTGGTAAAGGCTTGAGGAGGGCCTGAGTTTGATCCTTAGCAACCACTGGTTTTTTTTTTTTTCAAGCCAGTTTGGTGGTGTGTACCTGTAACACTAGCATTGTTTTATATATATATATATATATATATATATATATATATTTATTTATTTATTTATTTATACTAGGAGGATGCTAGGTGCTTACTCACTAGCCAGCTCAGTCAAATCAACAAGTACCAGTCTCAGTGAGAGACTCTGTCTTATGATAGTTAGGCAGACAGCAATAGAGGAAGACAGCAGAATATGGCCCACAAAATCAAAACAAAACAATTCCTTGTTTAGATAATGATAAAGCAGTCTCAAAGAAAGCCACCCAACCAATCAGGTGAAACTGTCAAAATGTGTAGGATCTGACCTTGGGGCCTTGGCTTCTCTGCTATGTCTGGCACATGGTGAGCCACAAACTGGGGAGCAGGGCCTTGGTGACACCGTCTATGCAGTTTTTGAGCAAATGTGACAACAGGTGACCTCAGCAGAACCGAGAGTGGCAGGGCATTTACAGCCCTACACTTTATTTGAAAACTTGCCAGGTCTGATAACCCCCACTACTGCAAAGCCAATGTTAAAAGTCAAGCCCTCGAAATTTTAAATTGTAAAATACAGCACATCCACACACGTGGCTACTGTTTACATTCCCAGAATGGATTTTTCCCTCTCAAGCCTCATTTCTAAGAATAACTAATGACGTCTGTTCCGTTATGGCTCTTGAGAAGCTGAGCAGTGCACCCCTGACACCACCCAATAATCTTCTAAACTCAAAACCATTTCCCAACCCCATTTTTCACTAAGACCTGGAATAAAATGAGAGGCTTTCAAAAATAAAATGCACTGGCTTTCAAAGACAGGGGTCATTTCTAAGGGATAGAGAGGTGAAGGATAATGGGTGGGAAGCAAGGGGAAAAGGGTAGGGAGGCAGAGGGGAAGGACGAAGGAAGGAAGGAAGCTGAAGGGCAGCAGGGCCGGGAAGCAGACTTACCACAGGGCTGGCCCGCGCTGAGCTGGCCCTTGAGGAGGCCCGGGAGCTGGAGTTGAGGTGGCCACTGTACTCTGAGGGCTACCACGGAGCCACCACAGGATGCAGAGATAGAAACAAAGGAACAGGTCAGCAAAGAGGTAAGGAGAACCAAAGCCACCAAGATGGAGCTCCAGTTACTGTGGAGGTTAGCCACACACATACACGGCGGTGAGGAAAGACAGGTTAGGGTTAGGGAGCAAACAGGGCTCGGAAAAGGAGTTTGCACCTGCCACAAGATCAGGTGGACATCTATCAAGAATAAAGTACAACTGCAATATCCACAGGAAACACCAAGCATCGTTCAACGTGGGTGTGCATCATCCCCTGTGTTCACCTCCTGGATGTGCATCATCCCCTGTGCTCACCTCCTGGGTACGCGATGGCACTTTGCTAGAGCATGAGCTGCCTTCAGCTGCATCCCAGCTCAGAAACTAGCTAGGAAGAGGGCTGGCATTTCTGAAGGGGAGGTTTTGCTTTTCTGCCACCTTTCCAGGTGGAAACTGGAGAATCTGTCTTCTGGGTGCCCCTGTCTACCTGTCCCTTTAAGCTTCCTAACTCTTGATGAAGGATGATGACGGCCACTGGGATGTAGCCTCTAAACTTTAGTTTGTATCCAGCCACCTGCCCTGGGACAAAAGCCCAAACTGACCCGTGGGCTGCCAGGCCTTGCAAGCAGCACCTTCACTATGAACTGTAAGGACTCTGGGTCTTTAGGGGTGCTTATGATGCCATCTTAAGGGCCATCTCTGTCTTCCCACCAGAGAGCCAGTCCCCTTGAGCAGAGCACACATCTACTCAGTTTCCGGTGGCTCTCCAGTGAGCAGATAAGGCCTGGCACACTTGCGGAATGCAGGAACAAATGACCCCAGCTCTTCTCTAGTAATGGTCAGAGAGACTACACCTCATGTTATCAGCCCAAGGCTCCTGGGTCAGAACACGTCTCAGACCAGCTGGCCTGACTTGACCTCCTGAAAACCAGCAGCTATATCACATCCCCAGGCCCATGTGTCATCTCATGTCCAGAAGTCACTGAGGGTTAAACAAAAGCACTGGGTGTTTTAAAGGGCTGTGGCCAGCATGGTCAGGGCTCAGAGGCATCCTGAGAACAACTCTTCACTGGATAAAGACATGTTTGCACTCAGGTGTAGGGCGTACAGAAACATAAGTACCATGCCATGTTGTTTCCTTCCTACTTAAGGACCCTTAGTCAGTTCTCCGACCAGCTGGACTGACCTGACCCTTTGGAAGAGAAGCATTCATGTCGTCAGGACTCAGGTGTCCCCTATGTCGAGGAGTCAAGTGGCCAATGGGCAGCTAATGTAAGTCAGAAAGCTCTGAGTTTGAATCACACCTCCATCTCATTGGTCATGCGAAGGTTGTGAAATAGGAGTTAGGACAGGCCCGCATAGACATGCCCACCACAAAGAAGAGACCGCATAGACATGCCCACCACAAAGAAGAGACTGTCTGTAGGCTCCGTCTCTCCTCTCACTTCCTGCGAGAAATGGGCCTCCAGGAGGCCTGCTCAGATGGGTGGAAACTCCTCCCAGGGTGTCAAGATTGGGTTATCACACACAAGTACTAGCTGTCTCAGGGTCAGGAGGGGACAGAGCAAGCCCTGCAAAGTGAGACCAGCACCATCACAGCAACCCTTGGGTCTGTCCAAACTCCTTTCTCCTTTTCTCAGGTTCAGAAATTCATTCCTCATTATGTTACTTGGGAGCTACAGGTACTGAAGCGGATGAAACCCAATTAAGGCAAAGTCTCTGACCTTGGTACAAACTGATGAGCGAGGACACGAAATTAACAAGCAAAGGTTTCCTGATTCCATCATCCCTGACCTTTATCACAAAGGAAAACACAGAGAGCGTTTCCTCCTGTGACATCAGTCACCATCCAGCAAACACCCGTAGGTCATGCAGCACACAGTGAGGCATGATGGGAAACATGAAAAGTGCCTTACAGCTCGAGAGCCACAGGCGCTTCCCCTTCGAGCTCCGTAGAGGCTGCTGTCATCCAGCATGGACGCCTGCGACAAGAACAGACTGTCAGGGCAGGAAACACACTCCCTTTTAAAGGACCACAGAGAAAACGCTGAAAGCGAAGGTTAGCAAGAGTGATATGTGCCAGGGAGAGGGTCCGGAAAACTCCATGCAGCCTCCGTGTTACCCTCCTCAGCTCTTCCGAGAGCCACAGAGAACAAAAAGGTGTAGGAATCAGAAGGCAGACATTGAAGTGGCTGCAAGTCGGCATGCAATTTCCCAAGAGTGTTGGAAACTGTTATTCTGAAAAACATTCCACATGAGAATTGCCAATCAAGGTTGAAAATTGGCAAGCAACTCAAACATCCTGAAGTTCGTCAAAGCAAACTCATATGCCTTGTCTACACAATTATTCTTGCGTTAGGTGGCTTTGGAATAAAACATTACGGTAATTATCATTTCGATGTTGGATATTTTATATCTCTTCAGAAGTTGCTGCACAGAAAACAGTATTTGATTACCTTGAACATTGCATGCAATCAATCATAGAGAAAGAGGTTTATAAGATCTTAGGCAGTGATGTCAAACTCTGTCCCATTTAAAGACACCTGAGTTTTCCTTATTCCTCTTCAGGAAATACTGGCTAGCTTAGCCATGTACACATACCTAACCCCTAAGTGCGCAATTAATAATAATTATATAATTATATTATATAAATATATTATTATATAATAATTATATAATAATTCCACCAATAAGTGGTGGAAAGTCCCAGTTATTAATACAGTAACTTTGAAAACCTAGTTTTCTGTAGAATGTAAGAACCTACATTTAAAACTGGAAATTTCCAAAATTATATAGACATATGGAAATTTCCAAAGTACTATGACAACGTGGATTAGAGTCTATTATGGCTGTCACCACATTCAGGAGCCATCTGACTTTCTGCCAACAGGTAAATGTTGTCATTGTTTCCTTCCTAACAACCTTAAACAAGTCTTCCGAGAGATGGAACAGGGTGACAGCTGTTGTCAGCAGTCAGGGGAAAGAAAGCCCAGATCTGACCAATAAAGACCACAAAAGGACGGGTAAGCTGTGAGTAAGTGCTGCTTCCCCAGCAGGGCAGGAAACGGGGCTCAGGGCAGGAAAGCATGTGCAACAGGCAGAGGGGAGCATGCAGGGCAGGGGTGGGCAGCACACGCACCCAGTAACTCCCAGCAGGCAGGGCAGCACCGTACAGAAAGGAAGGCTGCAGGAGGAAAGCGAATGCCAGGCTTTAGACCTTGGGAAAACAGTAACAGACAGCAACATTAAGGCTGCCATGCCATGCAGTCCAGTTCTGGCAACTAAGTAACTATCATACAATGCTTAGAAGGACAAGTCAGAGTTAAGGTATTGTGTTTTCAAGGGACTGGACATATGGAAATCCAACATTTATAGGAAAGATAAATGATACAATTTCTAACTTGAAAATCACAGACTTTCCCAGCATCTCTGGGATGGGGCTATTGTTTTTCAATCATTTCTTTTCAGACGATGCTGGAAGATGACCCGAAGCAAAACCAACAGATGGACATAGTCACCAGGCCAGGTTCAAGGCCACCCAGGTACCTCATATCTCAACCCCATATCTAGGGTTCAGCATTCCTGGGTTCAATCAACCAAGGATCAAAAATATCTGAAAACAACAAAACAAAACAAAAAACCAGTGTGCACTGAGCATGGACAGACTCTAACCGCATCATTCTCTGAACACCGCGTACCAACTATTCCACAACATTTACATATTAGGTATCATGAGTAAGCTAGAGCTGATTTAAAATTCACAGGCGGATGTGCTGGCATTATGCAAATGCTGCATCACTTTATCTGAGGGGCTTGAGTATCTTTGGATTCTGATATCAAGGGGGACTTTGAACCATGCCCTCAGGTACTGAAAACTACAGAGAGAACGTGTCAGAAAGAGTATGACTGTTTTTTATCAGGGTCACCACGGCAGTCAAGACACAAAGGGAGTGTAAGGCTGTTGCTGGCTGCTCAGGGTTGGAACTTCCAAAAGCCCAAGGGGTTGCATGCCTAGAATACAGAGTAGCACAGAGCTCTGAGGGTTCATGCTGGGGTATAGAAGCAGCTCTCTGGGGTACAGGACCCAGCTAGAGAGCTGAGTCAGGACTTAGTACACACCCGCAGCATAGGGTACAGGAGAGAGCAGGGAAAGATGCAGGGCCAAGCAATAGATCTTCCAGCAGCTGAGTCTGCCTGTGAAGGAGACAGCCAACCTCCAAAAGAGCACGTGCATTGGGATTTCTAACAAGGCACCCTTGTGCTGCAAAAGAGCTTGCGGGCCCAGAGCAACAAAGGCCCATTTTGGCTGGATTTGAACCTTGGCCTTGTGAAAATAGGAAAGGTGCAGAGAGTCAAAGAAATGCTCAGCCCTGTTCACTTCTCCAAGATGCAGGAGGCAATGTGCACAGAGACCTTGCAGGTTGCTTCCTGGACACGTTTGCAAAAGAAAAATATTATTTTTAAAAAGCAAATTGGAATCCCAAATAGGGAAACAATTGCTGGAAATGGAGAAACCCAAGAGACCAGTTTTGTGAACTTGAAGGTTTTGTTTTGAGCATACATTTCACACACCCCTTCTTTCCCTAAGGTCTGTTTTTCCATATTAGGTCCTAAATGACATTTTTAGGAGATTGAGGAAAGTCTCAGCAAGCTAGCTAAGCCATTCCAAACAGCCCTGAGCCCAGCCCCGTTGACTGCACACTGAAGAGGTTGAAATGCTCTCTAAGTGTGCCAGTCCCAAAGTGCTTTGCAGAGGAAAGAGCGGGGGAACAGACCCGGGTTCCATTCTGGGCAGACAGGGCCTTGGAAGCAAGGCCACTACCGGGAAGGCCGAGGTCGGAGCAAAAGAATCCCTGCAATGAAAGAAAACAGTCAAGTCGGGTGAGGTGCGTGGGGAGGTGTGAAATCACTCCATCTCACGGGTGGGTTAGGGCTGGACACACAGAAAACTGCCTTGGACACAACCACAACTTTCTGGGCAGGAGGGAAAGAGAGTTAGGGGAACAAGAGTGCGTTAGTTGACAGAACCAGAACGACTCCACTAGACTGAGTTAGGACTTTAAGTCAGTGCGCATGTGCAACACACACACACAACACACAACACACACACACGGCCGGGGGGTTTGATTTTTAACCAATAACAGGATCTGGTAGTTTTAGTCTTCATAATCTGAGTTCTGACTTTTAAAATTTGGTGGGTAAAGTCCTAATAAGAAATTTATAGGGACCTCAGCTTCTGCCTTAGGTAATAGTCCGGTCTCACCCACTTGGTGGACACTACATTATAAGAATGAATTAGGCAGGCACACTGGCAGGCCAAGTGACAAGATCCTGAGATCCAGTCTGGAGAAATGTGTTTTATGTCTGAAGGGGCCAACTCTAATTCTGACCTTTAACTCTCAGGGTACAGATTCTTTCTGCTAAATTATTGAGTTGGACGTGGGCTCTGTTTCACTTGGGTAAATCCTTTAATTCTTTAGGGATTTTGTTTCCTCTTTATTTTTTTAATTTAAAAAAGAAAGATTGACTTATTTTACTTTATGTTTGAGTGTTCTGCATGAATAGACGAGAGCACACTGTGTGTGCGCCTGGTACATTTGGAGGCCAGAAGAGGATGTTGAATTCTCTGAAACAAGAGGTACAGATGGTTATGAACTGCCAGGTAGTTCCTGGGAACCGAACCCAGGTCCCCTGCAAGAACAGCCAGTGCTCTTAACCACTGAGCCATCTCTCCAGCTCCTTCTCTTTGTTCTTTAAGGTTTACATCCATTCTGATGACAATGCTGGGGAAATCAGTCTCACTTCATCCCATTTACTGTGATGCTGGGACCCAGCAGTGATGGCCTGAATTCTAGGAATAACCCAGGAGTGCCCATCCGGTGGCTTATGTGGGCCTATTCAGGTCTCCACCTATCTAAGCTGGTTCCCTAACTAGGACATGCCAGCCCCGACCCGTAGGATTATTCAATAAATAGAAATCACCTGTCCAGGTCAACGCACATGCGTGTATGCAGACAGCTAGACTAGAATGGATTTTCATGCCGAGGCCACACCACCCCTGACAAAGTGCCACAAAGTGCCTAGAGAGTATCATTGTTTTCAGAGAGGAGGTAAGAAGGTCCGGGCTTTTCATTTCCCAGCTTTGGATTGGTTCTAACAGGAAAACAAAATACACAAGCATGCCATTGGTTCACTGATGGTTGTTGGCTGAATGTGACAACTGCTAAACACAGTTGGCTAAACGCAGGACAGTGGTAAGTCTGAATGACGTAGCATGCATTAATTTCTCTCAGGATTCAGTAGAACAGCCATTCCAAGTTGGGGAGAGGGGATCCCACACACAAGGGTGCATGCTACAAAACCTGCAGTTTCTGTAGAGAGGATGTGAAAGATTTAAATGGGAACCAACCAACTTCTCCTCCCCGGAGGACGACAAAGCGGAGACTCTGCCATCACCACGGCCACTGTAGCTGGAATTCTGAGCACCAAAAAGGGAGGGCTTGTAAGCGGTGAGTGCTTCCTTATCCTGCCCATTCCCACGGCAAGCACAGGCACCCCAATGTTAGGACCCAGGAACCCTGGTTCACCTGAAGGATTTGCAGCATAAATTCTTAGCAAGTGAGCCTGGATGTCTGAGCTGTGAGCCTCACTCCGTGGAGCTCTGTCTCCACGAAGCTGAGTGCTCCGTTATCATGAGCCAGTTGCTTACCAAATCTCATGTCAAACCACCCAAGACCTCGTACACCCAACTCTCCTCTTTGCCTATCTCCTTAGGTAATTAACAGTCTTCCTATTGCAAAAAAACTTCAGCCTTTCTTCTGCTTAGTCCATCCCCTAGATGCAGAGAGGCAGGGGGAGGCTGAGAACCAGCTTTCACCTCTGCTGTGGAGGCAGCTGGTGTTGTGTAGGCTCTGTAGAGCATGTGGGGGAGGCGACACTGCACAGGAGACCAGGAGATGTGGTAATCACGCAGGGAGGAGACGGACATTCCCAAGCTTGTATCAGGCAGGTGTCTGGTTCTTTTGCATCTAGAGAGCTCCTCTCTCCGTCTACTCTTTCCTCCAGAGTCCCCCACAGGTTCAGAGCTTCTACAGTGTAACTAGATGAAGGTTATTTTGTTCTTCAGTCATGTGACTCTCTCTAGCTACTTGTTATACCAATTTTACATCCAGGCTCACTCCGTGAGCTGTTTTATAATCAGGCCTTTTAGCTTTTGACTTGCAGAGGCATTGCCTAAACCTTAACTAAATCATAAAGCACATCTGTACTGGATATATGTATGACACACAGATGTCACCCTGAGTCACAGATGTGTAGAGAGGAGTGTTACCATTTGAAGGAAGTTCGACCTAGGAACTGCCAAATAACTTCAGTTATGGCAAAACACCATGAGGGAAAGCCACGACTGGTCAATATTGGGGAACACTGAAGCTCTTATCTCTTATGCTGGCAGCCACTTCTGCAGGCTTGCTGAGCACAGTCGGCCAACCACTGAAGGACATGCACAGGGCAGCGACTGCAGGTTTGTGTCCCTGTACAGCCGAGCTGCCTTAATGACTCAGCAGGTGTCAGTGTGAAGGGTGACAGAGGCTTTAACTAGGAGTTCTCTGAAGTCTGGAACTAGAAAAGGTTTAGGGGGTCATAGAAAAAGCACAGGTAATTCTAAACAGGTTTGAGAAGGCTCAAGCAACCTGTTCTACAAGTTTGGAAAAGCTGAAACTGTTAGCTCTGTGTGTGTGTGTGTGTGTGTGTGTGTGTTGTGTGAGAGAGAGAGAGAGAGAGAGAGAGAGAGAGAAAGAGAGAGAGAGATATCTAAAGAGCTTAGAAATGGAATTGAATTGACTAAACGCTATCTTAATATAATTAAAATAGATTAAATTTTACACAAGAAACATTACCAGAAAGGGAAAATGACATTAAAAACAGGAAGGTATTAGGTCATTTAACTCAGATTAATCTGTTTGGATCTTGTGCCTTAATTAAAATGTGTCCAATTTAACCTTCTGAAATGTCCAACGGCTACACCCTTGACAGATCCCAGGCCTCTCTCGGGCTCTGGCCTCTCTCTTTCTCTCCTTGCGCTGCTGTGGCTTCTTCACTAGAATGCTTGCCTCCCACCCTTAACCATGAGCACCTAAGATGTCAGAATTCTGTACAGGTTCTCACATGTGCATCTTTAAGATAAGCATTAAAGCTTGAAATATGGAGAACTTAAAATGGTGGGCTTCCATCCACGTGAGAGCCGATTCACCAAAAGACATGAACATGAAGGCAACAGACAGTAGCAAGCTAATTCTGCTTCCTGGGTCATTTTAGGAATGCTTATCAGCTTTTACCGTAACATCTAGAATGCGAATCATGCTAGGAATGCTAGAAGGCTAACATTCTGAGAATGTTAGAATGTACTACAGGCGTGGGGGGGGGCAGGGTAATACAAAAAGAGCAAAGTAACTAAATTTAGCAATACATTTTAGACACGTTGAAGCAGCATCCCTGAGAGCACGTGCCATGCACGGTTGCTGTACTAACCCTGCCAGATCTTCTACTTAGGGACTGGGATCCGCAATAGTCTCCATCATAACCGTTAGTCTGTTTCAACAGAGAGAGAAGAGGTCACATCAGCATAAGAAACAGCACAGGTACAAACCAGAGAGCAACAATTACCCACGATACACTGAGCCTTCTCTGCAGAGGGAATGAAGGGAATGAAGGGGGCAGCCCAGGGAAGCACAAAGCCTGGCCACCCCCAAACTGCCAGCATGCCTCTCACTCCACTGCGACTCAGAAAAAGTCCAGCAAACGTGGCACCAGTGACATTCCCTCCTGTGAGTGAGGCGCATGGCCTGATGTAGCTGCTTTTCTGGACAATTTTCTTACACGTGTGTATGTGTGTGTAAGTAATCTTGTGTCCAGTCTTAGGTTAGTGCTGTGGAAACTCGAGATTTCAAGAAGACTAGAGGGCAGGGACCTGCCCAAGTTAGTTAGGTCAGTTAGATTCCAGGTAAGGACCAGAAAATATAGCCCTAATGAAGCTATGTCCTTAAGATTCAGAATAGTGTTCATGTGACCTGTAACTAAAGGCAGAATTTTCCTGAGAAAGGACTAGTAAACCTCTGGGAGTCACCTTTTGGTCACCTACTCTTCCTCTTTTGTGTTTCTAGGTGAAATGGGAAGGCGGACTTAATGATGTTATCATTTGTCCTCTAGGAAGAAAGCAAACCAAATCATCTGAAGGGCTGGACATAACTGGTCTGCCTGGCTCCCTTGTTCCCCCCAAGCAAGGGGCCATCTAACACACTCCGCTGCATCTACAGGGAATGGTCTATTTTATTGTATAAAGGAATGATGTATGAGGTAAGAAACCATCAGAGACCAAAGCAGCTTCAATATGGTAAAAGGAAGAGTGGTCTCACATCTGGCAAAGATGGAAAGGGGTTTACTTGTCTCACGCCTGAGAGGCTCAAGTGGTGAATGCAAAGTCTGCCCTGTGCCCACACTTTCATAGCCATGACAATCTGCACAAGAATGAGTAAATTACAGAGCCATGATGAGGGGGACATGAGTGTCCGTGGGTCTCCTGGATGATCACATTAGCCTCCGGAGGCACCTGATGGTCACACCAGAAGGTAGGAGGGCTTGGCACTGGCAGATCCTCACTCCAGGAAAGTAGGGGATGCTTAGCCTGTACTAGATAGTCATGATATCAGTCCTTCTGATGGACAATGCTTGCTGTCGGTTTCTCTGTGTAAGTCACAGGCACATTCAGAGGTCATTAACAAGGGAAACAAAACAAGAAAGGTTAGTTGAAACTCGAGAGTGGCACACTTGATGCATTCAAATTAATTTTTAAAAGAAAAGACAAAGGCTGAATGGTGGCGGCGGCGCTCGCCTTTAATCCCAGCACCTGGGTGACAGAGGCAGGAGGATCTCTGAGTTCGAGGTCAGCCTGGTTTACAGAGAAAGTTCTCAAGTTCCAGGATAGCCAGGAACACACAAAAGGAAACCCTGCCTCCAAAATTAAAAAGAAAAATAAAACACTCTAAAGTGAAATCCAAAAATGCCCCTGGCCATGGCTAAAATTCATACGCAGCCCAAGGACCAGGCCTCAAAACTGACTCTGAGTTTAAAATACAAAGGATGATATCTAGAAACAAGTTTAAATGCATTTGATTCCTTAAAGGTGTGAGGAACTGCTTGCTAGTTTCACAGTAAGATGTGGCAGTGCTCTGTGGCTAGGGGACAGGCAGATCCGGGACACACCCTGAATCTTAGGCCTCTTCCTGTGCTTCCTCCTAGCTGGCTTGCCTCACCAAGCTAGGGCTGTTACGGTGGCTCACTGTGGGAGATGGGGTAAGAGTTCCCATACTCAGCTCTGTGGGGACCCTGGGGGATCAAACACGCTCAGCAGACACATGGCACAATTTATTAATGATCGGTATTAAACATAAAAGTAAATTTTCCAAATAATTTTGAGATGGAGAATACGTGAAGCTCAGGGGCTCTGAAATTAAAAAAAAAAATCACACCGGTGAAGTCCCGGAGAAGAGGTCACAGGTTTGCAAAACTCACTGGAGAATTCTTTTAGATGTAAACTGTACACATTTCCAAGGGATGGAAGGCGTTAGGACTCTCAGATAAAAGGCTCATTTCAAGCACTTTATTTTTGTTGCTGAACTAGAGTCTTTTTCAAAGGTTATTTTCACAGCAAAAGAGCCAGGTATTTATATTATTGTTATTCTTTTGAGACAGGGTTTCTCTGTGTAACTTTGGAGCCTGTCCTGGAACTCACTCTGTAGCCCAGGCTGGCCTTGAATTCACAGAGATCTGCCTGTCTCTGCCTCCCTGTCTGTGCCTGTCTCTGCCTCTTGATTGCTGGGATTAAAGGTGTGCACCACCACCACCTGGCTGCCACCAGCTAGTACTCTTAATTTGAATGGTTATAGATTAGGGGTTTATTAAGCATATAGAATGGGGTTTATTAAGCAAAATGATTTCTTCACGCTTAGTCTTTTAAAAGGACACAGAGAGGCCCTGGGAATTCTCGGTCTGGTGGGTTCTTTGAGGAGCCCATGGTGGGTGGCCAACAACCGACACTCAGCACCCGCTAGTGAGTGGGGCCCAGGTACTGCAATCCATGCTTTAGGGTCCCATCCATAGGCCAGGAGGAGGGAGAGGGGGAGGGTCTCATAGTGTCCTGGGTGAAGATTGGCAGTTGGGACTTTGGAAAAGCACCCAGGAAGTTAGTAGAAACAGCATGGCTATCATCTGTCACTGCACACAGTTAGAGTCACACAGCAAAATTATCTGACCACCTCACCCAGGCATAAGGACTCCCATACTCCGGCTCAGGCTGGGCCTGTTGGTATAAGGGTGGAAGAGGAAAGCAGAAATGGGAATGCCAGAGGTAAGACAGAACTAAGCAATCATAGAGGCAAAACCAGGCAACCTTTAAAATCTTAACAGAAACACATTTCCCATGACTTCTAATGTCTTACTTAAAAGAAAGCACACACATCAGAACGATAGTCATCGTAAAATCTAAGAACATTAAATTGCTTCTATGCAACGGTTGTTTAGTTCGTGAAACACAAAGCCGTTTGCATCATACTTTCTTCTTGACATAGATATGATCTAATTAAATTAGGGGAAGGTCTAGAGATGTACCATTAAAAGGGTTTAAATAAAGATAATTAAAACCTTATGATAACCCCCAATCTTGGTTTCCCCAGGGGACCATGTTTGCTGATCCCAGGATGGTAACTACCCCTCCTGGCCTTTCGGGCTTATCATCATTGTCATCTCAATGGAGAAGGCATTGTCTGGGGAGTCAAGAAAGAAACCATCTCAGGAATTTGCACAGTAAAGGCTTTATATTGTTAATATATTAAGCGGCATAATCTGGCCTCCACGATATAGAGGGAGATGTGATTGCACTCGGCAGGGTTGACAGATGCCCTGAGGTTCTCAGCTGTTCCAACAAGCAGGGGACAGAGTTTTGGGCACCTGGCAGGTGTGAAAGTCTCTGGGGGAATCAGGAGTGGCATTGTCACCGTGACCTCAAGTGGGTCCCTAAATGCTCTAGGCTTGTCCCACATCAATAAGAATAGCAGGTTTGACTCTTATTTCCAGGGCCCCAGCTTTCAAATCTGGACTTCCTTTTTTAGTCTAGTTCTTTGAACTCCCCTCTCCCCCCCAAAAAACAAAGCAATTTTTGGGGTGGCAGCACATGCCACTGTGTAAGTGAAACTCAGAAGATCACTTTCAGAAGTCAGCTTTCTACCATGTTAGAAGTCACTTTCCACCGTGTGGGTTCCAGGGTCTGAACTCAGGTTGTCAGGCCTGGTAGGCACTGGCCTTTACCCACTAAGTTTCTTAAGTATAACACAGGAGAGTCGTGTAGCACATGGATGCTGAGAGGGAAATTCATTGACTTTCTCCCATTCTCGTCTTCAGCTCGCTAACTGTGGACCTCCTGTGTGAAGCTTCAGACCTCAGGACAGATATACTAGAATCTGACAAAGATGTCCAGCGTGGAGACCCAATTCACTAGTGGTCCAAAAGAAAGGTGAATGAATGTTACAACCTTTGCGGATGTTGACACTACGATAAACCCTTTGCAGCCAGGACAGCCCCCTTTCCACTCCTAGACTCTTAAGATGGCAAAATTCCTCCCTGGGGAACCCGAGGGACCACAGGTCTGAAGATGACACATTGTTACAGAGATTTGGGGTCTGCTTCCATCTCCCGCCTGTTCTGTCTCCTTCCCTGTTCATCAGCTTCCTTCTTGGCATTTCTGGGAAGAGCTCTCTTGCAAAGTTACCACCAGGAGGTTACATCCAAGGGCCAGCTCTCTGTTCTGCCCTTCCAGTCCCTCCCCTGATGCCCAACTTTCTCCCTCCCCTTGGCTTCAAGGGCCAGACCTTTGACACCTCCACAGCTGCAATGCCTGGGCCTGGCCCCAGATGTCCCAAACTGAGCTTGTACTTCGATTCTGCTTACATAAATCTTGCTTCCTCTAAAGGAGATCGTGTCTGAGGGGCCTGTGAGGAAGTCACAGCTGCATTGTCAAAGACACTCAGCAGAAACTTTCCAGCTAGCACTCACTTCACATGCAACTGCCCAACAAAACCACACAGGGTCTGATCTTAAGCTAGGAGGAAAGGGACAGGGGTGGCAGCTTTATTGTCATATGCCAAGTTAAGCGCGCACCTGGTGCATATTTAGTCAAGAGGTAATATTGTGTGACCTAACTGTCGCTGTGATAAGAAGCCAACCCTTAGTACACCAGAGCAGCTGCTTGGAGACCTAGTTATCATGGTAGTGAGATGCCATGCCCACCCTGCAGCCAATCGAACGGCCACGCTTACTAAGCTCAAACCCACTGCTCCGCTTGGTTTCCCAGAGCACGCACTGACGTCTAATGCAGCTACAGAGGCTGCGTTCATTAGCCATGGAGCTTCTGGTGCAGTGGTAGAGCACTTGCCTAGTACGGGTGAGATGCTACAGCCACGCCCAGCACTGCAAAGAACCCTCACTATAGCTGACTGAAAGACTGGGGGTGGTAGAGGTCACAGCCTCCTCTCTAGGGAGCCTCCAGCCATTGCAGAAACATCTTCAATAACGTATGGCTACTTTGGGGTGTGTTTTCACACACATGTATACACATGTGGAAGCTAGTGGACGGCTTAAGTGTCATTCTCCAGGAATGCCTTCTAGCCTTCTATCTTTTTTTTTTTTTCTTTTGAGACATGGTTTCTCACTGGCCTGGAACTTGCTAAGTAAGGCTAAGCTAGGTGGCCAGTCAGCTTCACTAATTGTCCCAAGGGATTACAGCACACGGCTTTTTTCACGTGAGTTCTGGGGGGTGGAACTCAGGTACTCGTTGGCCACCTGAACTATTTCCCCAGTCCAACTCCCGGCTGGTTTAACCAAGGCTAGCTTTTACTGGAGAGTGTGTGGCAAAGTGGGCATGTAGTGTGCCTTCATGTCCCAGTCCAACACACCAACAATTCTGAGACAATCATTATCCACGGTCTTGTAGTTTCATGTTGTGGGAAAACAATTAAAAAACTGACGCCTTCTGCTCTTTGGGAAATGACAAGTAACACCCACCCTCTCCCCAGCCCAGCCCAGCCTGGCCCACCCAGCCCTTGATTAACTTATACACAAGCATTTCGTCAGTGATGTGGGGGACCAGCAGAGGAGGGGGTGATGATCTAAGGACCGAAAGCAGGGACAGGAAATCAAAGGTGTGCCATGCAGAAGCATTCACGCCATTACTGACCCTTAGGCTGCCGCGACTACCCACGGACAAGCGCTCGTCTTCATCAGAAGCCTAGTAAAAGACAGGATGAGAACACAACCGTGAACCGGACTGCGAAGAACCTGCCGATCCAACTCTGCAGCAGTGAGAGCTGAGAGGGTATGAGCCCAGGCCCTCAGTATGCCTCAGTTTGCCTAAGACTGCTTATGGAAACACATAGGAGGGTTATTAATAAGCCTCAATGACTATAAAAATTATTTATGGGTATTTAACAGCAACACTAAGCATTTACACTGTGGGGAATAATATATTAATAATAATATTTAAACATTTCCAAACAGGGATGGAGATACAGTTTAATAGTGGTAGGTAGGGTGCGTAAACTTGCACAAGGCCCTGGATTCAATATTCAGTTTTTTAAAAATCCCAAACACAACTTCTTTACACAATTTAGCCCCAATAAAGAGTATGGTCTTTATTCAGGTAAAGATAGCAGTTGTATACCAATAATAGCAACTATTGTATCTATTTCAGCCACTAAAGGAACAATTAAGGCTTCCTCAACTTGTCCCTTGCTGTGAAGGAGCGTGGTATTTACCGATGTGTTTCTCCGGAATCTACGAGAGTAGCGCTCGCTGTCTTCCTACCGAAGCAAAGGGAATGGCAGAGAGAGGTTAGAGAGAGCAAAGCAGAATCCTTAGAAACTACAGAAGATCCTCAGAATCCCGTGTTTCTGATCTACATGGCAAATCGGTATTTTCTCTGGTTTTGTTTAAAGGGTCTAAGGGAAGGACTGTGGGAAACAGCTCCTCAGGGAGGTCCCTAAGAACCAAAAACACACCAGCAGACTTCGTGGCTTTAGAAGCAGCCGGGGGCAGTGAGTAAGCGCTGGGGCAGAAAGGAAGCCTTGCTTTTTGAGTAACCCTATAATCTGGTTTAAAATCAGCTCTCTTCCCTTCTGGCCTGACTCCCCTTTGGGAAGTGATTTCCCCAGAGAACTCCGATGTGGATGCCACCCAGCTTGCTTTATGGACTCCAGGACAAACAGGTTTCTGCATGCTTGTCTCTGAAATAGAAGTGGGAGGCACAGAGCTGCTCACAATTGATTAGCAGCTTTTCTTTCTTTCGAAGTGGTCAACTTTAAGATTTGATAAGAAAACACACCTTAGGGGGATGTATGATATAGCTGGCACACACTGGGTGTGAGTTTTTATATCACACATAGCATCTAAGATGGTAGAGATGGCCTTGAGTCTCCCTCAGGCTGTTTAAGGCTGAGGAGCTGTGGTAAGGACATTTCCAGGACTTCAATGCCAAAAGCCTGCGTCAAAATCCAGGACGGCAGCCAGGATCCGAAGAGGCGGGTAGCTTAATAAGACCAAAACTTAGCTCTGGGATCAATGGAAAGCACCAAAGGGTATGCCACCCAGAGTCTTGCCACATGGGCACCTCTCCTGAGAGGCCTGAGGGCAGGTAGGCTCCCTGGTCTTGGCTGCCCTGGGAAGGCAGACAGGTTATTAAAGAAAACAGATGGGGGGGCTCAATAGTAGGGATTTGCACGGTCACAGAGGAGACCAGAAGAGCCGAACAGCAAGAGAGCCCGAGTCAAGTGTGTGAGTTTGGCGATGGGGGTGATAGGGCAACTGGCTGTCTATGAAGGAAGGGAACAGACTAGGGCCTCTTCTGGTTCTAACTAGAACAGCGAGATGTTCTGATGGTAACCGGAGGTTCTCTGGAAAATTCTTGCACAAGGGCACATGCCTAGCTTGAGTCCCCAGGGATCTTCTGATGCAGAGAACTGGGGAAGCAGCGTCAATGGTGCCTCACACAACACCAGCCTGCAGACATCAGCAGTCCCCTCCTACAGAGGGACAGGTCCAGGCCGTTCCTAACAACGCCACACCAGATGCAGAAATGCCCTGAGGAAGACCTCTGAGTATCAAATTACAGTGCAAGTGGAATCTACTTGGCATAATTAAACTGCAGTCAGAATTCAATTATAAACCATTTAAGTCTTAAAATGATATTCAAGGCCTACCATCCACTGCTCGATGTCGCCCCATTTTGTATCCAGCCCATAATATTTCTATAGACAGAAAGGGAAAGAAAATTAGGCAAGAAGTAAACAGTAAAGACATAAGAAACTGTTCCACCATGCTCTTCTACCCGCAATGACTTTTGGAGGCAGCATGCCAGGCATGGTGGCCACACAACTGGGGTCTGCAGAGAAGCCATTGGTTGAGCATTGATGCAGCAGCCTGAGAGGAGGCCTCCTTCCTTGCCGGCCCACCTAGTCCAGAGCAAAATGCCCATATGATAGGATGGCCGTCCAGGATGTCAGGAAAGCAAACCTTGTGCAGAAGCCTGGCAGGCCCCTCTGCAAAGCTGCTCACAGCTTTAGGGCACGCTTGTAGAAGGAACAAATGCTGTCTAGGAGCACAAGCTGAGACCCATTCCAAGCTGCTGCCCCAGGAAGGGTTCCCAGAGGAGGCAGGGAGCAGGGTCGTACTGAGCCGGCTTCCAGCTGTGTGCTGCTGTGCTCTGACACCTGGGCCAGATGCAGGTTGGAGAAGCCACATCTGCTGACAGATGCCTAAGATCTGCAGAGCAGTGCTTTGGGTAGGAAGAGATTGTGGTTACCAGCCCCAGGTTTTACCCACCTACTCTAAGCCACGGTGGTCCAAACTAGACTGAACAAAGTAGGTTGAAATGGCTGCTTCTATCACTAGAGTGGCCCCCAGTTTGGATGAGAACCTGGGCTGAACAACCAGCTTGGCATTGTTCCTTATTTCCTCCCCAATTTCCAGCAAGAAAATCAAGGAACAGAAAGCCAAACCTCCAGGATGTCACATTTTACACACTTCAAGCTTACAATCAGAAATATAAAACTGGGTGTGAGAAGTACAAGGCCATTTTAAAATGGCTTTCTAGTCACTCAAACATGCTGTGATCATTATGTTTGGTTTAGTTTCACCTTGAAGGAGGGCTGGATTTCAGACACGTGGTATGGCCCTGACCTTCCTCAGAGAGATGTTGGTAAGTAGAAGGCCAAAAGAGAAGAAATCGGGAGGGAGAACTCACACAGTCTTGAAAAGCAAAGAGTGTCAAGCTAGTGCAAAAAAAGCCACACAAGCAGTCTTTTCCCGCTAAGTTATGTGCAAAAGCCACATCTGTGTACAACGGAGGTTCTCAACCTGTGGGTTGCATATCAAATATCCTGCATATCAGATATTTATTATGATTCATAACAGTAGCAAAATGACAGTTATGAAGTAGCAATGAAATAATATTATGGGTGAGGGTCACCGCAGCATGAGTTGCGTTAGAGGGTCACAGCATTAGGAAGGTTGAGAACCAGCATTAGGAAGGTTGATGCAGAAGGTTCTGCAGGGTGCTGACCCATTAGAGGGTTGTGATTGTGGAGATCAAAAGCCAAAACTATTTTTGCTGTCTATAGTTCCCAGGGAAGCCACTAATCACCCACCTCTATCTGGTCCCACATCCGTTGTCAGTAGAAGTCTTTGAAACATATTAACTTAGTAGAACTAGCTTCCATCAAACCAAAACCTAAGAATGCTTAACAGCTAGCACCTAAAACCCACAGTGAGATTTCCCTTCTCTGCTCTAGCCTGCCTACACAATGTCCCCATCAATGTATATGGGAAATACCTTGATTTATGACTTACTTTTGTAACTATAAAAAGTTTAAGCATTGGAGGCAACCTGAATCCCTGACCATGGTCATTCATTTCTGGCTCAGAATAAACTCTCTCTTATTTCCCCTTAGAGCAAGAGCTGTTTTTTTTGTTGTTGTTGTTTTGTTTTATTTTTGCATCAATACCAATTTCTTTAGAATACACATTTGTAAAGGGAATAAAAGCAAACACTTGTTAAATTGTCCAAGTCATATTTTAATTTCATTTCCAGTGAGTGCCTTGTGTTAAACCCTCTTCTGCACTCAGCTAATACTCTTCTGTACTAGCTCCACCCTTACCTATGCCTCCCAGATCCTAATTAGTGTGTAACATATGGCACCTTTGTTTCTGTCTGATTTTTAGCTAACAAGACAGGAGGGAGCCAGACTGAGGCACAAGGTGCTTGACTTTGAGAAACAGCCTTGAGCACTGAGAAACTAATTGGCCCAATGGCCACAGGACCAGGAGAGAATGCTCCCCGTCTCTTGTCCTCATCACAGTTTTGAGCGTTAAGGAAAGCCTTCCCTTCCCTTGGACACTTATACAAACTGTATGGGTTTCTGGAGCTCCTCCAGCTGTGCCCTGCACCTGAGCTCACATCTGACAGTTCTCATGTCGCATCTCAGGCCTGTCGGCAAAAACCCAACCATGACCTGAACAGGAAAGGGTAGGAAGTGAGGGGAAATGACCAGACCCAGCCCCTCTCCTGCAGCCTCACTGTCCATCAGGGCTCCCCAGCCTTACCAGAACCTGTCAGAGTCCTCCTGGGATTCTAGGGGACGGGACACTGGCTTCATTATCCATTCCATATCGAATGCTAGGACTGCTAACAGTGTGCCTACAGATTCTGCTGGCTACCCATTGGATCTTTCTGCCTCTTCAGGAGAGATTTTCCAGTGGAGGCAGGATAGGCTGAGTTCAGGATTGCATACAGTGGACTCTGAGGCTTACCAGTGACATGTGTAATGCCTGTGTGTTCTGAACTCTAAGAGTCTGTGTTCTTACTCTGACTTATCACTTTAAAAGGAGGACACAGCTATTCTAGGTAAAAACTAAACACGTTCAGGAAGGAGTACAAGCTCCCCCACATGGGAAAGGCCCACACTTGGGAAAGGCTCACCAAGCCCCATAACCTCTCTCAGGTGCCAGTTGCACCCCACTCCGCCACGGCTGAGCCACAAGTCCCTGGAGAACCAGCTCTCAGTATGTTCCTCTCACTGTCCTTGCTTCTAAGCCTCAGCAGCTGTATTGGAATGGAAAGGCACATTACCCTATAATGCCCTAGTACTGAGTGGGGAGAACAGCTGGATTTTGTCCCTATATCTTTTTTTAAATTAAAAATTTTAATTCCACCTCAAATAATCTATGATCTTTTACTCTCTTCTTACTTCTAGATTTTTATTCTTTTCTGCCCTGAAACTTATAACTTGTGATCCTCTGTCTCAGCCTCCCAAGTGCTGTGGCTACCACACCTAGCCTAATTACCAATTCCTCTGTCTTTCTGTCTGTCTGTCTGCCTGCCTACCTACCTACCTACCTACCTACCTACCTACCTACCTACCTACCTACCTACCTACCTATCTATCTATCTATCTATCTATCTATCTATCTATCTATCTATCTATCTATCTACCTACCTACCTACCTACCTTCTCTCCCTCATTTTTTTGAGACAGGGTTTCATCACTGTTTATGTAGACCAGACTGGCCTCCGAATGACCATATAATCCCAGTATAGCCTAAACTCTGGGTGATCCTCCTGCTTCTGCCTCCTGAGTGGTAGGATCAGAGCACAACAATGTCTTAATATGTGGCAATTTGCACTGGTATGTTTAAGGTTTTCTTTTTTTTTTTCTTTTTTTGGTTTTTCGAGACAGGGTTTCTCTGTAGCTTTGGAGCCTGTCCTGGAACTAGCTCTTGTAGACCAGGCTGGCCTCGAACTCACAGAGATCTGCCTGCCTCTGCCTCCCGAGTGCTGGGATTTTTAAAGGCGTGCACCACCACCGCCCGGTGTTTAAGGTTTTATAATAAAGTCATCTGGAAAAAAAAAACCCTTTATCTTTTAATATACAATTTTAAAAGCTTCCTCCAATTCCAAAATGTGGTTTGTGTTAGAATTCTTTTCTGCATCGGAGACAACTCTCTAATTCCTTGAGGCAAAAGGATCAAGGGATGTGTCCGATGCATGGCTGCTGCCTCGTGTGAAAGAGACTTGTTAATCAGGCAGGCAGACAGAGGTGGTGGTGGACACGGCAAGCAGGGTGGGCGGCACACAGCATTGCTCTGCAGGTGTCAAGGCCCCGGCAAAGGGAGAGCAGCACATGCATACTAGAGATGGAGGACAGAGCCTACCTTCTGGACTTGGTAGATCTACAGCAAAGGGCAAAAGGGAAAGGAGAAGAAATAGAAAAAGCAGTTAAAATTGCAGAAACGGTTCAGAGAGGTTCAGCAACAACTAGAAATATGAACGAACGCTGCACTGCAGAAAAAAACAAAGATTGATGATTAAATATGTAGAAAAAATAAATTAAGTCCCATTTCTTCACTCCTTCTGTGCTGTTCTAGACGACGGCTGGAGGTCGCTCCACACCAGTGTCTACAGAGCCCACTGATACCTAATGCAGAGTGTGCATGGCCTATTGCCACACCAGGAAATAGGAATTAAAGGCATCTTTTCAGACTTTAAAGGAGATGGGGACGAGCAGGGAAGAAGGCGCAGAGGGAGCATGGAGGGGCATGAGAGGGGAGTGGTGGGGGATTCTGATCAAGGCGCATCATGTATACACACACAAATGAAACTGTCAAAGAGGAAACATTAAATTACCTTTAAAAGGAAAACTGCTTTTCTTACTAATAAAAGTTTAACCAGAAAAGTGTCCAATTTTAAGTAGAAAATTGAATGGACAGATTCAGAAATGATTAATAGAGGCTTTATCATCCTGGTCCATGCAGATTTATAGGAAAGAATAGCAAGACCGTTCCAGCAAAACGCTGCAGCCATAGGAATGTGCTGACATACAAGAGGGGCTTCCTCTCCCAAAAGAGTGGTTTTCATCAGCACCTTCTCTAAGTTTCACAGTCACCGCTAAGACGTAGATACTTGCAGTCATTGGACAAGCCATGGGTTGTTTTGGGCCTTGTTAAGGACATGGGCCTAGACATCTGGCACTTGTCTTTAGACAAGAAAGTATAGGTAACATTCAACTGTAATAAGCACAGCATCTCAAACCAAAATGGTTATCCAGTCAGGGACATTAAGAGAGACACTATTTCCTAACAGTGCAAGCTCTCCTGTGATGTTCAAGGATCCCTGTGACTTGCCAAAGAATGCAGATATATTATTCTCATCTGGTAAGCCCATTAAAAAGGAGTTCAGATCCACTCAATCAGCCCCAAAGCACAGTTCAAGGATGCTGCTGTTGGCTCCTGCCATCTGCATCAGACAGGAGTCGTTACCAGGGAGACCTAGAGCGCCCTGAGTCTGGATATAGCTCACTGTCCTGACTTGGGGGCAGACTTGTACCCCAACACTGCTGTCTTTCTCACATTTGCTCTTTGCACACTCTGCAAACTCTCTTGGGGGACCCCAACTCTGGCCACCAGCTTGAGGCTCCTCAGCTCATCCAGGCTGCCTTAGCTCTGACCCCTTCCTGTGGGAAAACCATCCCTGATCAGCAGCAGCATGTACAGGAGAAAGCAAGGATCGCGTTTCCCAGTTTTATAACAAAATACCAGCCCTATTGGCTAAACACTAGCCGTCCAAAGCAGATTCATTTCTCCTTAATCAACAACTTAAAATGCCAGTGCCCTGGGCTATCAGATGGTATGAGCCCAAGTTGGGCTCGCTGCTTCTAATAATAGCCAGGACTGAGAAGACAGGCGGAGCAGTCTGCAAGGGGCTGTGGCGTCAGGCTGTAAGCCTGGGCCGTTAGCTGCTCTCACTCTTCTCTGTAGACTTGTTCACTGACACTCGTGCAGACGCACATTGCTTCTTTTCCTGACCACAAACGTTAGCTCTGGCTGACAAATTCTGCCTCAGAGGCAGCAATGAGGAGATAGTTGGTGTTCAAGGCCAAATATCTTTCTGCTCAAAAAAATAAAGTCATAAGGACTCAGCCAATTTCCTCGTCACTGTGGATGCTGCCATACTCACAGCGAACTCTGCCCAGGGCTTCTCACCCAAGACTCTGCAGAAGATTTTTATGTAACCGTGCATATGCACCAATCAACATTACCCATCAGTAAGAATAGATGCGTGTACATATACTCTGTAACTCACTTTCACCTTGATCTCTGTAGGAATCTTGGTGAAAGTCACTCATGACACCGAGCTCACTAATAGGCATGAGCACAACGTGGAGTCAGCTCACAGCCTCACTTCATCCCACAGCCCTGAGTTTGTCTCTGGTAAGAGTTAAAACTAACAGCCGTGGGGCATGTCATGCATTAGAAGGACAGTGGGACATAAAGTGCAATGAACCTCCTGGAACAAGCGGCAGCCAAACACCCTGGGGATCTCTGCAGACTGCTGGTGCTGGTGCTGGGAGGGACTCAGTGGTAGAGTGAGTGAGTGCCTAGCATACAGGAGGTCCCAGGTTCGATCCTCACTACCACCAAAAGAAGAAGAAGAAGAAAAGGAGGAGGAGGAGGAGGAGGAGGAGGAGGAGGAGGAGGAGGAAGAGGAAGAGGAAGAAGAAGAAGAAGAAGAAGAAGAAGAAGAAGAAGAAGAAGAAGAAGAAGAAGAAGAAGAAGAAGAAGAAGAAGGAGAGAGATGGGCAGGGAGAAAGGAAGAAAAAAAGGAAGGAAGAAAGGAAGTCAGATTGGTTGAAGGACTGAGGGAGAACCAGGGAAAGCTGACAGTGGATGAGCCTAGGCAGGGCATAGTGATCACAGGGTACAGCTCCCACAGGGCTCCTGGCTCGGCAGATGACTGGAGCCACCCTCTGTAACTGGGATGCATCCTAAGGAGCAGCAGCCCCCAGCCCTGGAATGACCTCCCTCCCTATCACACACCCTGTGGCTCCCACAGTCAATGGGAAAGTCTAGCAGGGCCCTACACACAGTGGTCCACAAATGCCTACTGAGTGGGAAGAAAGATTTCAGAGAAAAAGATACCAGGCAGTCTGAGAGACAACTGCAACTTGGTCATTTAAAAGGAATTTTTTTTTAATTCAATTCCAAATAAACTATCCAGTATGTATGCCAGAATCAGGTGAGCCCAGGAGCTCTAGCTGGGATGGTCCCTTGCATGCCGCCAGCTCAGAGGTGCAGTGCAGGATAGGAACCTACAAAGCAGAGGTGGTCTTTTCCTATTCTTCACTTGTGGATCTAGACATTTGTCTCGGTGAGCTTCCTGGAAGTGCTTCCTGGAAGCGCTTCCTGGTGTGAGCATCCTGACAGGCAATCACAGTTTCATCGGGGAAAGGCCCGAATAATTAACACAAAAAACCCAGGAATGCCTATTTTTTTTATTTTAAAAAGATAAACCTGCTTAGAAAGGAGACAGATGCTGGATGGATACCAACCCCTGCTTCTTCAGAGAACTAAGAAAACAATTATTAAACACACACACACACACACACACACCCCAAAAGTACCAACTTCTAAATAGAAGGGAAGACAGTGAGCCACCTTCCAATACTGGCTAAATTTTCTGTTCATAGCTTAGCATACAGGAGAAGTTGTCAAGGTTACTTCCTGATTGCCATAAAAGAGGGTGAGGTCCCCTCACGGTGGTGACTGCCCTGTCCCACCTTGCCTTCCCACTAGTACCCCTTTTGCTGAGCCATTAGGCTGGGGCTCCCAGCACTGTATGGCCACCCACACACCGCCTGGAAGTTTCCTTCCCCAAATCAAGTCTGGCCACACCCCTCTTCTGTTGGCATATTTCTTTCTAGGGTGGCAAAGTTCCCCAGCAGGGAGGGACAGTGAACATCACAGTCTGGTGGTTCAGCTGTCCCTACAAATCACATGACAGGCGTGGGCCCGGTTGGGAAAGTGGAGGACTCATGCTGTGGTCTGAAGAGAAATAGGAAAGGCGAATTTCCATCCGAAGCTGCACAGGGGTGAACATCGGCTGGGCTCCGTGAGCAGAACCAGAGCCTGCAGAGGAAGGGACCACTCCAGCAGCCTTTGACTACTCACACATTCGAGCCGTCTTAATGCGCAAGCCCTGTAGCATGGGGCTGGAGAGGGTGGGTTCATCCTCCATGGGCTGGAGGATGGCAAGGCTGTGGGGAAGCCAGAGCCCTAACACAGTTAAAGAGCCCACATGCTGGCTGTTGGTTTTAAGAACAGCAGATAGGAGCCGGGCAGTGGTGGCGCACGCCTTTAATCCCAGCACTCGGGAGGTAGAGGCAGGCGGATCTCTGTGAGTTCGAGGCCAACCTGGTCTACAAGAGCTAGTTCCAGGACAGGCTCCAAAGCTACAGAGAAATCCTGTCTCGAAAAAACAAAACAAACAAACAAACAACAACAAAAACGCAGATAGGATGAAGGGGTGTGGGCACCTCTGACCACCCTGGTCTCCTGCAGTACATTTGTTCCCACGGCTACTTATCCACAATACTCACCTGTTCTTCGTATCACTATATAAGCCTCAGGGGGAAAATTTTTTTTTAAGTGAAAGACGCTGGTCAATTAAATTTTTAAAAAAAATTACTCTGTTCTTTTCTGGTTCTAACTGAGAGGATCCAGATCCAGTTCTCGCCAGCCCTTCGAAGCCAGAAACCTGGCCTGGAACCTCACTACTGAAGGGCAAGCTCACAGGCTTCCTCTCAGGCCCCCGGGTTGGGCAAGCATGCCTGGCATCCACGCTACGCACACTCCAGGCCAACCCGAAACAAAAACCACAGGGGCACACACATTCCAAGCAGGAGCGATACAAAGGTGACAGTGAAGGGAGCAGGTGCTCTGACTTCACAGTCATAACACACCTCAGAGAAAGAGCCAACCACGAGCCCCCAGCCTCCGTTACCTCCTTCTGCTGCCGCTCCAGCTCCTTCATGCGGATCTCTCGAGCTTCGGCACGGGCTGCACGCTTCGCTGCAAGCCTGGCCTCCGCCTGAAACAGACCCAGAAACCTTATTAGAGAACAGACCAGGCACCTTCCGGGTACATAGTTAATGACACTGTGCAGAGAAAATCTTGTTTAGGGCTTGACAAGCACACAGTGGCAATTCACAGATGCTCTCGAGTGGCAGGGTTTTCCGGAGCGGGATGAATGGTAGCTGTGAGTCCAGGAGCTCCTCCTCCGTTATCAGTTAGCTGGGGGTCTCCCGAAGTCTAAAAACTTTACATGGACATTTTCAGAAACAAATAATTCCTATGTTTTTTAAAAACGTGCAGAGCTGATCAAATCCGGCACCGTTTTGTTCTTTCTTGCTCAAACTTTGGGTCCCTTTGTCCGGAGTTTCCACGTCTTATGCACTATTTGTCTGTTGGTCACCACCACACCCACTCCAGCAACAACCGGCACTAGTGTTGGAGTCGCCCCCATTTCGCTTAGCAAAGCCCCCAAAGCACACGAGTGGTGATTCTGACAGCTTGCATATAACCAAGAAGAGCCTAGAAATACTTCCTTTCAGTAAAGGGGTGAAAGTTCCTGACTCAAAGAGGAAAGGAAAATCCTCTGCTAAGAACACCATGGTCTACAGAATTGTTAATGTCTTACTGTGCCCAGTTTAGAAATAGTTATGTCGTAGGTACACATGTAGGAGAAACGCAGTCCAACAAAGTTTGGCATCACCAAGGATAGGAAGGTGACTGTTGAACCCTCACTAAATGCCAGGTGGGCGCTGTTCTAGGCCTCAAGGCAGAGCCAGGCAGCCCTGCAGGGCTCCAGTCTGGTGCCCTCACTGAGATCCACTCTGAGACTCCTGCCCAGCCCCTCTTGGCCTCCCCTCATGCCCTATGAATTCCCTCCCCTCTGCAGTGAGGGGAGCTCGGGTTCTCCCAAAGCAACCAAGGGCACAGTGGAAGGCTCTGGATAATAGATTCAGTCTTTGCGTTAAAAGCTTTCTCTAACAATCTTTAGGCTCCCGGCAGATCAGCCATCAGAACACAGCTGACTATGCTGACCAAAGGGTTACAGATGGCATTTTGACCCGGATGCATGACTACGGACCATGTGAATGCTCTTATCTCATGCAACCCGGAAGCCAGGGAGGTAAAAGGCAGAATGTTCCAAAATGCAGGCTCTCTGGTGTCAAGCCCCGCCTTCTTGGCAGGTAAGTTCCCTTGAATAGTCAACAATTCTTCCACCCACAGATCTGGATTTTGTAATATCTCACTGTTCCCTGGGTCATTTTAATACAGCACTTTCTGGACCCAGATAGCTGTTGGGGCCAGCCAGGAGCAAGAGCCTAAGCACACTTGGCTTTCTGAGCTGTATACTTCCACTAGGAGATATAGGAGATAGGTCCTGGTGACTGACCTGAATACCACCTCCCTGACCACACACACACACACACACACACACACACACACACACACACACACACGGCAGAAGACAAACTGACCCTTCCTTCCCCCTTCCCTCAGTTGTGGAATATTACTTTAATTATGTAGAGATATATTACATTATTACATTGGTTTATGTTGTGGAATATTTAACTATGTAAAGGTGTGTTACATTTGTTTATGCTGTATTTGTTTAATTGTGTAAAGATGTGTTGCTGTTTTACCTTGCCTGCCTAAGACACCTGCTTGGTCTAATAAACAGCCAATAGCTAGGCAATAATGGGATAGGCAGGGCTGGCAGGCAGAGAGAATAAATAGGAGGAGGACTCTAGGGTAGAAGAAGGAGGAAGAGGGAGACTCCTGGGACCAGCCAGACATGGAGGAAGCAGGAAAGTAGGACAAACAGAATGAAAGAAAGGTAAAAACTCCTGAAGCAAAATGTAGATGAAGAGAAACAGGTTATATTAAGTTATAAGAACTAGCAAGAAAAGAGTCCAAGCTAAGGCTGAGCAGTCATAACTAATATTAAATCTTTATTTGGGAGCTGGTTGGTGGCCCAAAAGAAAGCCTGTACTCCCTTTCATTTTTTCACTTTTAATGTTTTGAAAAGACAAGGTCTTGCTATCTACACAGCTAAGGATAGCCTCAAATTCACCATCCTCCTGCCTCAGTCCTCCCACCTTCTGCCATGCTAGGATTTCAGGAGCTCATCACCATGCCTGGCCCTGATTTCTTCCAATTCTAATGTATGACTACTAAGTTGAATCACAAGGGGTTTCCTTTCAGCTTCCAAGGACTCGACTCTGTAACAGATTTTGCTTGTGTGGTCCCTTATTAGTCCAAGACCACATCTTTCAAATCAAAGGGCATCCAATAGGACAAGCTAGGGCCGGGGCCGGGGCTGGGGCTGAGGCTAGGGCTGGGGCTGGGACTGAGGCGGGGGCTGGAGCCAGTGGTGAAGTGCTGCCCCATCATGGTTGTAATCAGAAGTCTGGCACTTGATGTCATATTAAAGGTTCCACACCAACCACATGTCCTAAATGGGTACTTGCCTGTAAGAATAACCTAGAGCTGGAGGGGAAGGGTCAAGGAGGCTCTTTACATTCAGGACCTACCCTTGGGTGAGGAGGCACACGGCCCCAGGCCTGTGGGTTCCTTTCTAAGAAAGCAGAGACTAGGCAAGAGTTTTGACAACAGTATTAGTCCATCGGCTTGGACAAGGAAGAACAGGGAAGGGTTTGTGGAAAGAGCAAGAAGAAAGGCAAGAGCACCAGATGGGGCAGGAGGAGAGAGGAACATAGTTGACAGAGTTCTAGGAAGGCCTGCCATTCTAGGAGGGTCCCCAGAACTCTGCTGCCTATGTCTGGGTGAATGCTCTGTATGTTGGCACCTGTGGTCTCCTCCCCTTGAGCGTGTATGTGGGGAGTTGTAAACATGACACCGTCATTCCTGTCGCTACATAACATTAGACGGCTGAAAGAGCTATACAGATTAAGGGCTTTCATCAGCTGACCTTGAGTTGAGCAAAAAGAACATGCTTGGTGGTCTTAGGTGAGGCCTCTAAGAGGGTTCAGGGAAGTCTTTTGCTGGTCTTCAGAAAGCTGGATGCCTGTGAGGGGATCCCAAGAGCTGTGAATAGCCCTCAGGTGACAGCCAGTAGGAACAGGGGCCACCATCCTATGACCTCCAAGAAAGCTAAGGTTCTGGAACCACAAATGAGCTCAGAAGAGGATCCTGAGGTCCAGAAGGACCTAGCTTGGCTAACTGCTGTTGACAGCCTGTTAGACCTGAGCATAGGTTCCAGCAAAGCGAGGCCCACACACCTGACCCCAGAGCAACAACGTCACAGATGAACGCTGATCAAAGTATCTTCGAGTATTTATTATACAGCAACAGATGGCTTTGCTTCTGAGATGACATTTGCCCTTCTGCGTTGTCCTCCACTAAGTTGGGGGTGTTGGGGACCCCACACACTTTCCATGCCAGGATGCCTGGCTAGCCCCTCATCCCTTCTGAATTAATTCTTGGCACTGGGCCGAAGTCCCTAAACAGAGTCCACACACTTGAGCTTGTAGAACCTGTCACAGAATCTCCTCTTGGGACACAGTTCTCACTGTGGCCCATTTTAGCCTAACATACACTCTGTCCTTGAGGGCAGTCGTGCTGAAAACCCATATAGCTACCAGTCCTGCCTTGAGAAGTCTAGGCATGGGCTGACAAAGGAGCCCCATGAATGAAGACTGTTAAGTGCCAGCTATTCCTGATACCAGGATTTAGAAGATTAGTTTGTAATTCAATACAGCTTCAGGTCCTTGTAAGCTTCACCATTCACGACACCCACGGCTCTTACATTGGTCACATGACTTGTGGGGAGACAGAGCCTCACAGTAGAGGAAGCGATGGCAATCATCTTGTTTCCTGGAACCTGCCCAACCAAACACCAGTAGACAGAGGAGCCGAACACTGACACAGATCCAAGCCCTCCCCGTGACTGCGCATGCCTTCATGAGACAAATCCTACACTCCGTGGAGCTTGCGCTAGCTTTGATGCCCGAAAGAATTATCCGGTGCTTCAGCGGCATGCTTCCTCCTCTTCAGACATGCTGCCAAGAACAGCAACACGCAGACAGGAGCTGGAGGGTGATGGTCGTGCATATGGTCCCTGCGGAATCACCAGGGAAGGCTGGATGTGACCAAGTTGTGAAATGAACTGACGTACAAAGCAGCCAAGGTCCACCATGTGGCACCCAGGCTCAAGGTTCATTCCCTGTGCACAGTGCAAAGCCCAGGCCCATCCTTGATGTGCCAACTGTCCAGGTGGTTCTCCAGGTCAGCTGCCTTGGGTGGATACACCAGGGGTATGCTTTCCTGGACAGCTGCTTTGCCAAAATACAAAACCATTGTGTGAGGTCACAGGCAGATTTGAAATTCTCTAAGTACATCCTTATGCTTGCTGCCCTTAGCTGATAGAGGACTAGGGACAGTTTCCTGAGGAGCACCTGCTGCCTCTCCTCCAGAAGCCTGGTCTACCAGGGCTTCACAAGCCCCCTGTATGCTGGTGCTTGCCTAAGGGCAGGGACATTTCTATGTGGGAATACATGTATGTCCTGGGATATTTGACTTTTTTCAGTAGGTAGGAGGTGGGGAAGGAAGTTGGGGGGGGACCAAACCCCAAACCCATGCTCACTGATGCTGGAAAGCAAACACAGTTCTGCTGGTTGCTCTAGAAACTGTCCAGGTGTAGGCCCACCTTAGCTCCTCCTCTTGGTTCATGAGCAGGGCACTGAGTTGGGGTTTGTGTGTCAGGACCAGGCTCCTATGACAAGCCACAGGCTTGCTAGCTTCTTGGGAATTCCCAAAGCTGCTGGTTCAGGATGTGTTTCCTCTCCCCTGCTATGGTCCATGGCTGGCGCTCCCCTAGCTGCTGTGGGCCCAGGCCTGGGATTCTATAAGCAGCTTTTATAGGCTTTTAAGTAGAGGCATTCCTTGGGGTGGGAACAGTTGGAAATGTCCCATAGATCACCAAAGTTGCTTATGACAATTCCACAAAGCTGATCCTAACTCCAGATTCCCCTTTACGCCCATAAGTCATATTCAAACCCAAGGGTACGCCTACTTAGATGAGACATACAATCCAAGAACACATCCACCCTTGTGACACATACAATCCATGAACACACCCATCATGGGTGAGACACACACATGCAATTACACACCCACCCTGAGTAAGAAGGACTGCAAGGAGAGCCACTGAGAAGCACAAGTCTGACCCAGTGCCTCAGGTTTCCCACCTGCTGTCCTGCCACCCCTACAGCTTGCTACAGGGTCCCTTGGCCAAGTGTCCAGTTCACCGGCCAGCTACAGAAATAATTTCTGTTGAAATTCCTTTTGTGGGCCATACAGTCGTATGTGTGACAGCCCCAAGCACAGGCTGGCAAAGGCTTCAGAGAGCTGTTTGAGAAGTCAGTGGGATGTCTTGTCTATCAGTAAAGTATGCACTGGGGCACTGGGGTGTCACTGAGTAACCTCCCTGGCCCACACAACTGTTCCTGAAGTTGGTGCCTGGAGTCCTTCTGGCCACAAAAGACTAGACACATAATTTGCAGAGTGTGCTCAGACAAGTTGGGTCTATGGGGAGCCCACCTCTCGCCGTCAGGGTACACCACCTTCAGGGAGTCCTTCAACACCCAGGCTCTGCTCCTGCCAGTCCTGGGCCTTTCCTGGTACTCATTCCTAGCAGGCAAAGTATGCATGTCAGACCCTCTCACCCTACGGTCATGGTACCGACACCAAAGAGTCTCAGAGTTGACAGAGAAACTGGAAGGACTCACATCATACATGTAAGTATGATTCCTTAGAGTCACAGCTCTAAGGAAGTTCTTGAGAAAGGGGACTGAGACAGTTTTGGTCATAGGTCACTTCCTCCACCAGTCTGAGAAAGCCTTGGGCCTACAAAGCCAGTTCCCACCCCTGCATCCACAGGCAGACTCATTGGACAGGGTCCATATGCAGCTCAGTCCTGCAATGCGCCTGGAAGTGGGATGCAACATTCTCTAACTTTCCAGAACTCCAAGAGGGCGAATAGAGAGACCTCTGGGCTGGAGACAGAGAGATGAGGAGCCCCAGGGACACCACTACCTCCTGGTCTGCCTCCTCAGACGCCCCCTGGAAATGATGCCCCATGGGGCTGCTTAGACGTAAAGATGCCGCGCATGGGAGGAAGTGTCCGTGCTAACGATACATTTACTGAAGCCTCGAGCAGAAAACTTCTAAGGATATAAAGTTCCCTCATGTAAGTGCAACATGAGCACCATGCTGCTGAGGCCAAAAGTGACACCAAAAAAGTTGGCTTGGTTGAGATCCATTCCCAAGAGAAGGAACAAAAATCTGATGCAGGAGCTTGGAAATCCTGGTGTGTGAAACCCACATACATGTTAGCATGGCTGACACACACATGGTGGTTTCCAGATTGGGGTGGAGGTTGCAGAGGGACAGAATCCCTTTCCTGAGTTGCCTTGGTTACAGGAAGTAGCAACAGCTACCAACTTTTGTTTCTACGGAAACCCCCACAGCTTATATTCGGCAGATTCTAAAAACAGTCTGCTATTGAGTGCTGCCGAGGGAATGCACGGTGGAACAGGAAAGGGCAGGCATTAGCTGGGCACCTCTGCAACAGGGCCCACGGCTGGCCTCTGTTCCATGGACCCACTGCCCATGTCCCTTGGCTTCGACCTGTATCTCATCCCATGCTTTAAAGAAGTGTTACCTTTCCGAAACCTTTCAAGCTATCTGTCCCATGAGGCCCCCAGGAGCAAGGGAACTGTTCTTTATGGCTGTAACTGTGAGTCAGGACACAGTGGGGCTACTGCTGTGAGCGCAGGGGGGCACTGGGGATGCTGCGGAATCACGGCCTTCAGGGCGAGGCCAGGCTGACCAGTCAGTCATCTTGCTTTCCGACAGGACCACGTTACTCAGGCAGGCTGCAAGGGCACGGTGGAATTTATAGAGACCAAACACACACACACACAGTACACAGTTCAAACTACATCACTACCCTGTGAATGATGTCAGCATGGAGAGTGAGGGAAATGCACCAGGTGCAAACACACACCCCTAACAGCAGCTCTTGGGGGTTGAGTCAAATGGATCAAGAGTTCAAGGCCAGTCTGGGCTAGGTACGGTCTCACAAAACAAGAAAACAAGAGCAGAATGGAGGTTTGAGAAGAGTATACCAGGCTCTGCTCGGTACTTCCTCAGGGGCCAGAGGCCACCTGAGAATGGCTGATCACAGACAGCAAGATCAAGTACAGCTTTAGAGGTCTCAGTATGACACACCCAAGTCAGTCTGCAGCTACAGAGATGAGGTCAGCCCCAGATCTATGGAAACATCTAACATCCTGAGGTGGTGGGAATTTCTCTATCAAACACACAGTGCTACAAACTACATTTACTTATTTTTTTTTGTGTGTGTGTGTGTGTGTAAACCAGTGTCTTCCTCAATCACTATGTTTTAATACAGGGTCTCTCACTGAGCCTGGAGCTCACCAGTTTGACCAGACGAGCTGGCCGGCAAGCTCCAGGGACCCTTCCCAGCACTGGTATTACAAGTGTGCCATGCCAAACTTTTACTTGGATAAAGGGACTCCAAACTCAGGCCCTGTGTCCCAAGCACAGTTTGATGATACTCAGCTACATTGGCCAAACCTGCTCTGGTGGGTCTCAGAGCTCAGGCCACAAGATAAATGGGGCCCAGGTTCCCCAGCACCCTAAAAGGGATGGAAGGGCATAGAGTTAAAGGCTAATGTTCAATTTCTTTTGAATAATTTCTTTAAAAAAACACTATAAAAATTAACTAAGATGATTATCTAAAACGATCTGTCAAGGAAGATCAGTTACTTTATTGCTCCTAGCTAGACCCACAGGCTCCAAAGAGGTGCTACACTGCTCTGTGCTTGAGGGACAATGAGTAGTCCCAGGGATGCTCAAGGCTGAGTTGAGAATTCTCATGGGAGCAGAGTTCCCAGGGGGAGGTGGAGAGGGAGGCTGCAGATCTGGCCTCAGAGTGTGAGATCTCCCACAGTTCTGGGACACAGCTTGGTAACTGACTTACAAACATCTTCACCTCAGAAGTAAGAACTAGGCTACACCATCTCTAAGAGAAACAGGCTTCTTCAGGACCAGGATGCTTGCCTAATACACATGACATCCTAGGTCATATCTGGTACCAAAGGGAGTTGAGGACAATGCATACCACACTGACAACACCAAAGCCAAAACTGAGCACTTGCAGGGCTGACAGATGAGGACCACTTCTCTTCAGGAACCTCGTCTGGGCTCTGTTCCCTCACCTCTGTCTGTTCCAGTCTAGACTGTTCCCTGAAATCCACCCCTAAGGTTTCCCCAGTTGTTGACACTGTTCTTTCTAAGAATAAGCCTGAAAACTGCAGACCCCAGACACAGAACAGCTTGTAACAACTTGTGGCAGAATTCTGTCCACCAAGCAAAACAGCTGCTGTCTCAGTCAAGTTAGCTGTGCCTGCCTGCGAGATACAGCAGAGAGCTGACATTCCTTAATGGGGAGGGGGTAGGAGAGTCACTGGAGATTCCTACCTCTCCTTCCAGGCACGGTGTGCAGTTTTGTCTTAATTGCACATGGTTGGGGTGGTGCGGAGGTGTGGGTGGAGGGTGGGAGTGGTCTCAGGAGGTACTAGATAACATAGGCCAGAGAAGGTTAATCTAAAGGGGCTCCACCTTTGTGGCGTTGGAGAAGACATCGTTTATGCTGGGTATGTAAAAACACTTTCCAAGGTAGCTGCTTTGGAGTTAGCCATACTCCTTCACCCGCGATCTCTACAAGTAAGCCAAATTCTCAAGGTTGAACATCAGTGAGATTGGTACTTTGATTTGTGGATGGGACCTTGGACCTTGGATGGAACGTTGTTTACATCTCCCTAGGCAGGGAATTCTCACAACACAACCCTGCTTGGATTCAATCAACATTCCTGGAAACAGCTCTGGAAGAAGTCTAATTCAATGGCCCTGTCAATCTGGGAGGAGGTGGAGACGGTGCCACACAAGCTACAAACTAAAGGTCTGAATCACAGTGGTGCATGACAGGCATAGGCTTGGAGTGTAAGTCAGCAGTGCTTGTGGGCATGGGCCGAGGCCCCGAGTTCAAGCCCATAAAACAAAGACTCACAAGTAACATTGAAAATGTCGGCATACCTGGAAGAGAAAAACAGGTTTCTACCAATCTTCCATTTCCACTCTTCTCTGTCTTATTTAGAAAAATTAAGTCTACTCAACATTCTCTCATGTGAAAATTACCAGACACAGAAAGGGTAGTAAGTTGGGTGTGGTTTCACATGCCCGTAATCCCAGCATTTCGGAGCCAGAAGTGGGAGGATCAGGAAACCAGACCAATGTCAGCTGCCTAAAACCTGTGAGTGTGTGGGGGGTGCGGGGGTACCGGAGTGATGACACCCCAGGGCTGTCGAGAGAAGCTTATGGCGGAAGTGAGAGGAACTGCAGCGGAGGCAGCCGGCTGCATATCTGATCCCTGCCAGGAGGGCCTGAAGCACCGTATACAGTGGCGCCACAGTCAGCTGGAGTTCCAAGTAAGCTAACCTGGGGTCTGAATGTTCCACCACCTGTCTGTGGGGGCTCAGAGCAAGACTTTCAGGGCCCCCATTTGCTCTCTATCTGTAAATCAGAGATAACTGTCTAGTCCTATGAGGCAATGGCTGACATCATCAACATAAACCTCGCCAGGCTGATTCAGCGGGGGCCTGGTAAATTTAGCTACCTTGACTACTTATGAAGTGTCTTCTGTAACAGCTACTGATGGGGGGGGGATGAACACAGTTCACACCAAGTTCAGCAGTGCAAGACAAAAACCCTGGCCCAAGAGAGGTTACACTGAGGGAAGATGAACTCCCACCCACACCTCACACCCACTCCTAACCCTGCTTCCTCTAGAAAAATCTTCCTGTCTTCCCCCCATCCCCCACACTGGGGTCAGGACCAACACTGTGGGCCAAATATGGTGGCCTTTACCTGCAATGCAACCCCAGCGCTCAGGAGGTGAAACAGGAGAATCACAACTGTGCAGAAAAGTCTGGCCCACATACTAAAAACCCGTGCCCAAAAACGTAAAACAAAATACATATGGTTGGTCAGCAAGATGGCTCAATGAGCAGAGACACTTGGCATGAAAGCCCGGAGACACGAGTTCAATCCCTGGAACCGTGTGAAGGTGGAAGCCAAGGCTAACGTTACAAAGTTGTCCTCTGGCTTCCATACATCTGCTGTGGGACACACACCCACTACCCTCCAATAAAATAATAATAGAAATTACACACACACACACACACACACACACATACACACACACACACACACAGAGCTGTGGAGAGAGATGGCTCAGCAGTTAAAGGCACTTGGTGATAAACCTCGAGGACTAGAGTTCAGATCCCAGCACCCCCATTAGGCTGGCAGGGTGAGGAGACCCTCACAATCATTGTAAGTACAGCTCCAAGGGATCTGAGCTCCTCTTCTGACATCCTTCACTCATGTGTGCAATGCACATATCCATACATGTATAAAAAGTAAAAATACATCTTAACAAAAAAGAAACTGCTACTTTGAAGAAAAAATATCTCCATTAGACAAGTTTAGGCATTAAAAAGAAACTTTCCTTCCAGTAACTTAAGGTGAGTTATTTCTTTATTGTAAAGTGGCCATACTTTAGATCCAAGGGAAACCAACCTGTCTTAAGGTGGAATGCAGAGTACCCAGCCATGGCTGGGCATGGCTTAGTTGATTTTTGGTGTTGTCTCTACCTTTATTGGTGGTTCTGGAATTTGCCCCTGAAGCAAGTAACTGTGGCAGTGGTTAGCAATCACTTGGTGATTCTGAATTAATTCTAGGGTGTACTCACACTAATGTTTGACCTAATTTGGGAGAAGGAAGTCGATTCATGTAACTATATCTACTGTCCCAATACCATAAGTCCATCTTAAGAAAGAAAGCCTCCTTTAAAACACAAACTGGAACTGGAGGCCTCCAGTAAAAGCAGTCAGGTACTAAAGGCACTCCCTCCACGCCCACCTTCCCGAAACTGCAAGGAAAGGCCTCTGGGCTCTAAGATTAATCCTTTAAATTGAAAGGAATTTTGGGAACTCTGGCATCTGAGAAACCAGTCACAAACAGCTCCAGTCTGAGTCACAAGCTATCCCTGCGGTTCATTGCCTTTTGAAGAGCAAATACGTGGTACCAACTCCTGGCTTGGTTCTGCCCGACGAACTGACTAGGAATCTCACTCTGAGCAGGTTACATGCCAGTCAGTCAACTGTGCTGAGACTTGGCCACCACAAGTAACCCAGTTTCCTGCTCTCATTGGGAGTAGGTGGTGACTGAACCCTAAGCCTTCTGCAGTTTGCGAAGGAGGTTTCCGTTATGTGAGCTGTTACGCTAAACAGAAACTAACCTAGAGAAAAAGGGAAATTCAGTCTCCATTGTCACCCAAGGATACTACAAGTAAAAATATTTATCTCCATCTTAGTTCCTGACCTTTATTACTGCATTCTGGGGTCTCCTGTACTGGGAAAGTTTGGGCTCAGGAGCTGATATTGGAATGGCCTGGTCGCCATAGCCTCTGACTGGGATGAGCCTGGCTCCAGCAGTGACGGGGGGCAGCTGACCTGTGCCCGGGTCAGCAAGTACGATGGGAGCAGATGAGCCAGACCTGCTGCAGGGTTGTCAAGGTCCTTAGGCTTCCCAAGCCAGGAAGCAGAGGAATTCAGCCTCCAGTACAAGTGTTTCAGAGTCGACCTACATCTGCCTGCAGTGGTAGCTGAGATGGGCCTTTCGAGGGAGGGAGAGAGAGAGAGAGCTCGAAAGTGTGCTTGGAACACGCACACAACACCACACACCACACACACACACACAAACACACACACACAGAGGGGGGAGAGAGAGAGAGAGCTCAAAAGTGTGCTTGGAACACACACACACACACACACACACACACACACACACACACACACACACACACACAGACTGTCAGGTTACAAAATGAAACAAATGGCTTCAGTGCTACAACTCCAAAGAACAGAGGTTACTATTTTCTTTTTAGGTCTACTGTTTTGTTTCATGTATTTATCTGTTTGTTTATTTGTTTATCTTAACCACTTGGGAAAACGACACAGTTAAAATGTCAGTCGATACCCCCAGTTCCCAAACCTGGGGGCTGAGACTCAGGCTTCCTGTGAGGGGGGCTCTATTGTGACACAATGTCATCTACACAGTTCACGTTTGAGAACCCTGTGACTGAGTCACACAACAAAACGAAAAATCTAGTGTTTTAAGTAAGTTTATGCTTTTTGTGGAGGGCTGCATTTATAGACAGCCTGCCTGTGAACCATGCCTGGTAGGGCCAACTTCTACCTTTCTATCAAAAGGTACAGACTGGCTCCTTTCAGGGTCAGTGCTTGTCAGTGTGTGGAAAGAGGCCAGAGATGACACAACCTCAGCAACACAAAGAAGTTACAGAAGTTTAAAGAATGCCAGTTTGGGGCTGGAGAGATGGCTGAGTCATTGAGAGCACTGGCTGCCCTTCTTAAGTGCCCGGGGTTCGATTTCCAGCATCTACATGGTGGCTTGCATCTGCCTATAACTCTAGTTCAGGGGATCTGAAGCCCTCTTCTGGAGCCAAGCATCCATGCAGCCATAAAGAAAACTTTAGAGATTTCTCTTGAGAAACAGAGTCTGTCTATGCCCAGGCTGGCCTAGAACTGGAGTTCTTTCTGACCCAGCCTCTGAGTGCCAGGGATCTAGGTCTGTACCACACACTCTGCTCCAATCTTGTCATTTGTCACAGCTCTCTCTAGACTGAGGAGGTCTCACCCTCTGTTTTCTTTTGTTCATGTTGTCCTCTCACGACCATTTAATCCAGCCCTTGCCCACTGGGAGAGCCTTGCTCCTATGAGCCAGGGGCATTAACTACAGAACACAAAAACCATTCTGTAACGGTCACTGCTGGTCTCCAGTTACACATTCAACCCAGGGTCCGAGGCAGCTGGTGGCCCCCCTTCTAACACACCGGCCATTGTCATGCCCCTGCACACTTCCTGCCCAATAGGCCATTAGCCTCATAAACAGGGGCCACATTTTGTTTCTTTTTCTGTGTTCTCCTGTACAAAGTTTTTGCTACTGTTTTGTAAACCTCTTAAAGATTCATAATTTCCTTCTAGAATATTCTAGGACCAAATATGTTCCAGAATTCAGCACTGTTAGATTTTAGTAGGGTAAGAGGAAGCATTGACCATATTTTGTTAGGTAGCAGTCCTTCATCAAATGCCTGGAAGGGGCTTTAGAGCAATGCATGAAGGTTACATTACATTAAGGAGAGAAAGAAAGACCAAAAATAGCCTGGCCTAGGACAGGGCAGGGCTCATTGCTAGATGAATTCTGCCTTAATCTTACATATAAACATTCGCTCACTCTTTAGTGCTCTGTGTTTCCTGGATTCTGGAAGGGAGGGTGGGCCTTGATCAGACCAATGAGCACTTGGAAGAGGACCTGGTTCCAGCGTCCTCCTGCTGGGCAGTATCTTGCCTGGGTGCCAGACAGGCTCCAAGTATTGAGTAGCGGGACTTGTGTCTAGTGTCTGAGAGTTGGTGGGGGAGTCCCCACCTCTTGGGCCTTTCCCTGCCATCCTTACACGCTGTTCTCGGTGTTTAGCTGTTTATTCTCCTCTTTGCTCAGGACTCTGGCACTTGGTTCCTGTACGTTAGCACAAGCCCAGGACTGACTTCCTCCTCATTCTTGCCTTCTATGGTGTGCCTGGGCCTCTTTTCTGAAACCACTATCTCAGAAGCTTTCCCTCCTCCCTGATCTCAAGACTGGCCTGAAGAGGGTTCCAAAGTGGCCCTGCAGGTTCCCTCCCTAGGCCCACAGTTGACAGACTCGCTCCAAAAACCCAAATTACTGCCAGAACTTAAGTGTGGAGGAGGGTAGAGGGAGGGACACCAAGACACACGAACAGGACAGTCCTCACCAAGGACCTGACTTTTCGAGACTATCATTGGTATCAAAATTTACATCTTCCCAGTCAAACAAAACAGCCTCATTGTGACTATTCCACAGACAACAATGCAGGATTAGCTCCTACCTGGTGAATGAGTGACTGGGACTCACAAAAACCTGACAAAGGGGAACCTTGGATCTCCTTATTTCTCTAGTACCAACTCCATAAAAAGACATTGTTTCAAAGAGTACCTTTAGCTTTTAAATATTCCCATTCATAAGCAACCATAGCAATGGACGAGGTGGGAAGGTGGTGGCCTGAAAGCCCAGCAGTGAGAGGTTGAGAAGAGAGGATCCCGAGTTTAAAGCTAGTTTGGGTTAGGTAGTCTGCTCCGGTCTCAACTCCCAGCCCCCAAGCCAAAATCATAAGCTGTAGGCGGGAACCTAAGATTCCCAACCTGCTGGTGCCCAATTTTAAGGCCAAACTACTCCTTTCCCACCATACCTCCACAAGTTAAGTTCGGTAAGGGAAACACTAGAGATTGACTCCCGCCAAAGTGGATTTAGGGTCCTGGATCCTTGAGGGAGGTGTTCCTAAGGTCAAGAGCCTGCAAACCCTCCAAGTCACTCCAGGGAAGGTGGTGCCTCAGGATGAGGGCCCAGTTCCTGAGTGCTGTACTTTGTAAAATACCAAACTCGTAGTTCCGTGTGAAACTCTACACCACACTCAGATCTCAGATCTCGGTTGGATCCAGGCCAGAGCCAGTCAGCTGGGCAGAGCCTGCCTAGAGACCATCACCAGGGGCTGAGGGTGAGACCATGCTCCCTTTCGTCCTTGAGAGAGGTGTAGGGACGCAAAACTTTTCAGAGCGCCACCTGCAGACATCTTGTACTCAGCCAACCACCTGTCCTCAGGATTTTCTAGAGACTCTGGCAGAGCCCACCCGCCTCTGTTCCAGCAGGATCGCAGCCGCTGAGGGGGCCACTGCCCTTGACCGTAGAGCCTTCAGGGGGACACAGCCCTGCGGGGGGGGGGAACACTGACAGGCACAGGACTGAACCGCGTGTTCCTCTTACCAGTCTCTGCGCTTCTGGGCTCAGACAGTCAATTTCCTGGTTTTGTGTGCCCGTCGGGGTGGTCATGTTGCCGGAGAATAGACCAACTTCCCACCCGTGAGTTCGCGCCGCAGACCCGCTTAGTCGGAGGGCTCTCAGAGAGGCCACATTTCCGGATCCAGGACAGCCGTCCAGGCAGAAGCAGAACTCACGATGATCCCCGCGGCGCACACGAAATCCGGACAGCCGGCTTCTTGGTTCCCCAGCTGGGGTGCGGCCGGTAGGGCGGGGCGCAGGTGGCCCCGGGCCGGGGGTGGGGGTGGCAAGAGAGGAGCCCCGGGCACACTCCGCCCGTTCCCCGCCTAACCCCGCCCCACGCCCCACCCACCCTGTGCCCGCCACTCCTTCCTTCCCAGCCCCTTTCCCGCGCTCTTTCCAGGGAGGTTTGCCCCTTCCTCCCGAAACCCACCCACCCGGGGGTCCGTCTGCCTCCCACACTCCTTCCACGCGGCCTCATCCTCCTCCTTCGGCAGTTCGCTTCACCCACAACCCACGAGGGCATTTTCAACCCAAGCGCTCCTTCCATGAGGTCCACCCTAATCCACCCACCAGGGACCCCCACGCTCCTCCTCCATGGTCCCGCCCATGCTCCTCCCTTTGCTCTGCCTCAGAACCTCCGGATCCACCTTCCTCCCCACTCAGACTGCTCCTGACTAGGCGGCTGCGGTGCCATCAATTACCACCCAGTCCCTGTGGCTGACAAGAGAAAGGCGGAGGGAAATGACCCTAGGGACCCCACCCGCAACCACGCCCTGGCCGTCCCTCGGCTGAGTCAGCATGGGAGACTAGCCCAGGCCCTGGGAAGCGCGCGCCTTCCATTTGGACACGCGTGGCTTGAGCTAGAACCACAGGGAATCACAGCGCACGAGCCTCTGCCCAAGCGTAGCTGCCCCCGCTGCAGCGGTCTTTTGAGGCGGTTCAATCTTGGGAACCACAGAGCTACGGTCCCTGACAATCAGGACGGAAGAGAGCATCAGGCCCAAGTGACAGTCGCTATCCGGAGGATTCCGTATCTGGAGCCCCGCATCTGCGCTATTCAGGCTTTGGTGCTGCTCTGACTGGCTGCGGCGAGAAACTGGTCTCCACACAGGACAGTGACCCGACCCGACTCCTAGCACGCATCTTCCACGTCCACTGGGCGGGAGTAAGTCACGCCGGCAAGTAACCAGAAGATTTCCAATTTTGTGCCCTATGGACTAAAGCAACCCAAAGGAAACTGCACCGATTTCACCCTAAACCGATTCCGGCTGCGTATCTCCCCACGGCTCACGCAGGGGACCTGGATGAAGTGTTTTTTCCACCCTAGAAAGCCTTCTTTAGCTTCAAAAGGAAAAGCAACAGGAACCCTCGGCCTGTTTTTCTTTTCTGGAGTCACCAGAAAGATTCTGGAGAAGTCAGGGTCACATCTGAGCTTTATGGCTCCCTATTCTCAACCTGGCTGACATACTTCTTGATAACAATGAACACATGTGTGTACTGGCCTATGCTTGTGGATCAGCATCCTGACACCACCTCTGGGCATTGCTTCCGGTGGGCCCAGAGAAGATGGGTTCTGAAACCAGGAGAACCTGTCCAGAGGGGATGAAGAGAGAGCAGAGAGCGTGGTTTAGGGACGAAGAGGCATGACTTTGTGAATAAGTGCAAGTTGAGAAAGACTGAACTTTGATGAAGCATCTCAGACGAGGAAAACTCCCTGCGAGAGGACTGGCTTCCAGCTACTGTCTCAATGTAACATTTTACAAACGCTGGTTTAAAGTTCTTGATTCTACAAAGTTCAAATAATTGGAGAGAATAGTTTTAGATAGCATTATAACGGCAAAGGTTGGTGGAATTTATGTGGGGTACACATAATTCTACTAGGACTAACTTTACAGGTGAGAATGGGGCTGGTTAATAACAGAGTCCTGCTAGTGTATTCTGATCCAGATAGGTAGAGAGATTTTAAGCTGGGACACCCACACCATTGTAGCCCAGGGGCAGGCTTTGTTTGTTTGCCTGTCCCCAGACAATACCTGAAGACTTTGGCTGCTGACTTCTGAGCATTTCCCCAGCCCCCAAGGTATCCCTTGGCGTCTTACAAGCTCTTAAACAAACTCCTTTGTCCAGGAGTCCCTCAAAGAAACACAAAACACTGTCTTTGCTGCCCTTGGAATCCTCCAGCAAGAACCCCACGCACCCATTGCTGCCTCCTCTGCCACTGCAGGAAGGAAGCTGGGCCATAAAAAGTTAAGATGGCTGAGAATTGGACTGAGTCAGAGAGGTAAGGCAGACCTAAGAAAGGGAAAATCTGCAAGCCCTGCCCTTGGCCCCCTCCTCAAAGCTATGGGAGGGAGTCAGGTGGTGTGACTCCTAGGCTCAAGAGTCAAGGAACACCACCAGCCACAGAATTGCAGTGAACACACGTGGTTCCGCAGAGTGGCAGCATGTTAGATAGGAGAGTGCCATATTTTGACTTAGATGAGCCCATCCTGCCTTGATTGGTGGCTGTAAGCAGTTCCCAGCTCCAAAAGCTTAGAAGCTCATATGGCGAGTGGCATGTTTAGTGCCTACCCTTGGTGGTGGCATTTAAATCTAAATTCTAGGGCCTGTCCTGGCTGTACATGCTTGTAATCTACTTGGGAGGTAGAGGCAGGAGGACTGAGAGTTGAAAGCCATCCTTGGCTTTTTATATCAAGTTTGAAGCTGGCCTTGGCAAACTGAAATGTTGTCTTTAAAAAAAAAAAACCCACCCAGTACTAGTGCCACAGAAGCAAGCAGATCTCTGAGTTCTAGGCCACCCTGGTCTATACAGCAAGTTTCAAGACAGTCAGAGCTGCAGAGTTTGATTCTGCCTCAAAATAAATAAATAAACAAATCAATCAACCTATGTTCTAATAAAGCACAGAGGCTCAGAGTTGTCTCCCATTAATTTGATGTCCCTCCTTGAGCCTCTCTAACTTTTTAAAGTCTTGCAAGGTCACAGTAAGGGTAATGAATGTGAAAGGAATCTACTAACTCCTGGATGGTGTGTGTGTGTGTGTGTGGGTGGGTGGGTGAACGAAATGACACTCAGTAGAATGGGATACGTACCTCAACACAAACTTTTCACCCCAACAGAAGTGTCTTAGCAGAACAATAGAAAAGCTTTTGTCTTGAAGAAACTCAAGTCACCTAAATGCATGAACACATCCGACAAGAAGCCCCCGGACACCTTTGAAAGTCCGAGAGGAGCTGGGCAGTGGTGGCGCACGCCTTTAATCCCAGCACTCAGGAGGCAGAGGCAGGCGGATCTCTGTGAGATTGAGACCAGCCTGGTCTACAAGAGCTAGTTCCAGGACAGGCTCCAAAGCTACAGAGAAACCCTGTCTCGAAAAAAACCAAAAAAAAAAAAAAAAAAAGAAAGAAAGAAAAAAGAAAGTCCGAGAGGAGCCTCATCCACTGGGCTGACAAGCTGGTGGTAGCAAAGGTCTTTTTCTTTTCTTTTCTAAGATAGTCTCATGTAGCTGAGGCTGTCCTCAAGCTCTGGATTCTCACCTCCACAGTGCTGGGGTTACAGGTATGTGCCCTCCATGTCCTGTAGGGCCCAGGGGTTTTATATAAAGAGCTGTGAGGGGCTGGAGAGGTGGCTCAGCGGTTAGGAGCACTGGCTGCTCTTCTCGAGGACCCAGGTTCAATTCCCAGCACCCACATAGCAGTTTGCAACTGTCTGTAACACTAGTCCCAAGGGATCCAACACCCTCACACAGACAGGGGAGACACCAGCGCACATAAAATAAAAATAAATCTTAGAAAAATAAGTAAAATAAAATACATTTAAGCGGGGCCGTGGTGGCACACGACTTTAATCCCAGCACTCCGGAGGCAGAGGCAGGTGAATCCCTGTGAGTTCGAGGCCAGCCTGGTCTACAAGAGCTAGTTCCAGGACAGTTAGGACTGTTACACAGGGAAATCCTGTCTCAAAAGACCAAAATAACTAACTAAATAAATAAATAAAGAGCTGTGAGGTATGTGATGTAATTCAGTTTTCTCCTTTCGGAAAACATGATCGAAGGCCAGCCATTCCTAATAACCTGGCTTTGCAGTTGCGGCTCTTTCCATACAGCCAGGCACTGACCCGTGAGCTCACAGATTTGTTGACACTATTTAAACACTGGATCTCTTTCTGTGAACACACAGTGGCTTTGGGAAAGATCTGTCTCTACCAGCTTATGGGGTGTGTGTGTGTGTGTGTGTGTGGTGTGTGTATATGTGTCTAGTGTATGTGGTATGTGTATGTAGTGTGTGGTGTCTGTGTGGTGCAGTATGTGGTGTCTGTGAATGTGTCTAGTGTGTGGTGTGTGTATGTAGTGTGTGGTGTGTGTGTATTTGGTGTGTATGTGTGTCTGGTGTGTGTGGTATGTATACATGTCTAGTATATGTGTGTTGTGGTGTATGTGTGTGTTGTGTGTGTATGTGAGGGGGTTGGTGTGTGTGTGTGGTGGGTGTGTCCTCTGTGATCTCTTAAAGGGAAGGAAAGTCTGGAGTCTCAACATCAGTTCTCAGGTGTACAAGATCATGCCCAGGAGCCCAATTTTAAAAGGGACTCCCGAGAAAGGAACAAAAGGTAAATACAATGGCCTGCATTGTTGGAGGACCATAGGGATCACAGCACAGCTAACCAGCTCAGCCACAGAGTGAGCCAGACTGGGGCTCCACCCAAGCCCAGTTTACTCTGTCTCCCTAGCATCTGTTTCTAGGCTCACTAGCTTTGCCTTCCTCTGTGGTTCTGGCTGTAGGGTGACCACAGAAAGCAGAGGCAGAGAGAAGGCAGGCTGGCTCTCAGTCTCCCCATTAATCAGGTAGCCAACATGAAATCATTTCTCGCCATCACACCCTAACACTTGTTTTTCAGACATGAATCGGCAGCCCCATGGATGATGGACAACAGGGTAAACACCTCTCATGGCTGCACACACAATGTGCTCACATGTGTGCTCTTACTTCGTTTGAATCCTTAGACAATTGCCTAAAAACCATAGCTGTGATCATATGTTATGAAAACTGTGGTTCAGGACATCACCCAGGCTTTGTATGGCACCTTCTGTTTACAAAACACTTGACATGCACACTAAGGCCCACAAGGTGTTTGATTGGTACATAGACATGTTGGAGGAGGGGAGCCAGGTTTCAAGACCAGGTCTCCACTGTAAGCCCCTGAACATCTACATGTCCAGCATGTTGTGTAACATAGAGGTGCCCCCTGCCAGACACCCATAGGTCCTCACTTGGGAGTAGGTAGTCACGAGACTCAGTGAACCCTTGACTGTCTCCCTGGGCTTAATCTGGACCAGTAGCCCTGGAGGAAGCACAGCTTAGAAAAAGCACTGGAGAAACCAGGATTGTCAACCACGTGGGGCTGTTTTCTTCCAGTGAAGAAAATGAATGATACCTGGTCACCTGGAGTGCCAGAGTGAAAGAAATCAATCAACTTGGTGATTATCAACCTCTACCTGAATCCCCCCAATACCCTGAGCATTACTGAGGCCCCAATCCTTCAGCGAATAGAACACATTCCTCAAAAAGAGGTCCCAGGTCCTTTGCATCCTTCACCAACAGAATCTCCCCTTATGCTTATCACAGACCTTCCCTCTAGGTGCTAGCCCTGAGTTCTGTTTATCAGCCAATAGAATCCCTTCTTATGGTAAAGGTCACGAGTTCTACTATGTTTAAATGTGTAACAAAAGTAAGTCACAAGGTCAGTCTCTGAAAGGCCTTCTCACTCAGTGCCTTCTTCACCTCTCATGGATGTGTGTCATTCCCCCTCGCCCCTATACCGCTAGTTGTGAGGTTTGCAGGAGATGGGGTCCCCCAACATAAATCCACTACCCATCTAAGGCCATTGGCATGGCGGTGAACATACCAAGGTCAAGGATGGAAGCTAAATCTCCCATGAATATCAGAGGCATTACTTGTAGTACCACTAAATGGGAGAGTGGGATCATTGTCTGGAAAGAGTGGTACCCCAAGCCAGCACCCAGCACAAGCTACAGTCCTGGACACCTCCAGCAGAGAGATGATCCTGGAACCTGAGAGCTGGAAAGCATCAGCAAGCTGGTTGCTACTGCCAGCTCCTGGGCCGGGCGTCATGCCAGAGTCCCCTCATTCTCAAGCTGCCCTGTGCTCAGCCCCTCCCCTATCAAGCTGCAATATAGTTCAGTAATGGCTTCATGTTCTCGTTGTTTGGGACAGATGGCCACTTCATACATGATAGGTGGGTGGACAGAGACAAAAGGATGGTTCTCCTAATAAAATGGAGACTTTTCATAGGTTATCGTGAACTCTTTGATTTTTTTCCTTTCTTCTTCTTTTTTGTGTTTTAGAGACAGGGTTTCTCTGCGTAACAGGCTAGCCTGGAACTCACTTTGTAGACCAGGCTGGTGTTGAACTCACAGAGATCTACCGGCCTCTGTCTACTGAGTGCTGGGATTAAAGGCGTGCACCACCACCGCCTGGCCAATGGGAGCTGGTCTGGAACTACGTGGCCTAGTCTAATTTCGAACTTGTGAAAATCATCCTGCCTTAGGCATCCCAGGGCTGGGGTTAGAGACATGAGTCACCATGGCCATTCAGTTCATCGATCTTTAAGTATTTTGTACTTTTGTGGCAAGTGGGAACAGAAACTTTCAAAAGTTAGCCTAGAGCACTGGCCAGTCAAAGGTGCTGTCAGGGACTGGCCATGTGGTGAAATGAGAACAAGGCTGGGAGAAGTAATTTGGAACTCCCACAATTAATGGCTCAGGAACAAGCTAAGACAGAGAAGGGCTAGTTAAACAGAAAACAGAGGTGTCTCCTGGAAGCAATGAGAACAAAGTCGAGAAAGCCTTTAATCTACAAGTAGAAAAACAGTGATTACTGCATTCTGTTGTTAGAGCCTGGGACCTAAGCCTGGGAGAAAGGCAGGGCTAGAGGGAGGGGCTGGGGTGTGAGAGATTTGTTTATTGGTCCACAGGGTTTCTAAATTTTTAAAAGTTATTTTATGTGTATGAGTGTTTTGGCTACATGTACATCTGTGTCCCTGTTGCTCGCAGAAGCCAGAAGAGGGTGTTAGATTTCCTGGAACTGGAGTTAAGGATGGCTGTGAGCCACCAAGTAGGTGCTAGGGATCAAACCTATGTCCTCTGCAAGAGCAGCCAGTGCCTAAGTGATGAGCATCTCTCTAACCTCTGGTCCAGAGGGTTTTAAGGATGGAAGAGATTTGAGTCTGTTCGAAAGCTGAGAGTGAGAAAAGATGGAGCTGGGGATGTTGGGAAGCAGCTCAGAGAAAGACTGCACGGAGGAATGTGAGGAGGGGAGGGACAGAAGGACCAGGAGCTACCAAGTCTGAGAAAGGGCCTGCTTGAATGGGGTGGGGATGAAGTTAAGAGACCGGAACCTGCCCACAGTGGAACAGGAGGAGAAAAGGGACAGGAGGATGAGGAGCTACCAAGTCTGAGAAAGGGCCTGCTTGAATGGGGTGGGGATGAAGTTAAGAGACCGGAACCTGCCCACAGTGAAACAGGAGGAGAAAAGGGACAGGAGGATGAGGAGCTACCAAGTCTGAGAAAGGGCCTGCTTGAATGAGGTTGGGGTGAAGTTAAGAGACTCAAATCTGAGTGATTGGGGTTGGAGGAGGCTATGAGAAGCTCTGCTCTTGGTTGAAGACAGGTTTAGGCAAGGTTGGGGCAGGAGGTCAGAAATAGGGGAGTTGTCAGGGATCTGAACTGACCAGTGGGGGGGTCACACCATCACCAGTACTGGGGACAGTGGGGGGGGGTCACACCATTGCCAGTATTGGGAACAGTGGGGGTCATATCATTGCTAGTACTGAGAACAGCACTGGGGGGGTCATGCCATTCCCAATACTGGGAGGCAGAATCCTTTCTGGGGAACCCCATCAAACCCATCAAGTTGCATGGGTGACTGAGGATCCCTTGGAGATAATTTCCAATCCACGTCACTCTGAGTCTACCCCACCCCCAAAGTGTGCAGGAATCCAAATGTATTTTTCCAAGCCATCCCTCAGAACTGGTGACCCCTGAAGTCATGACAAAACCATCACAGAAATGTCTCCCTTTCATTGTAGGACCCAAACAACCAATAAACACCCCCAAGGGAAACCAAGTCTGTTGCTCATGGATACAATGTAACGCAAATCCCATCCAATGCTTTCCTAAAAGTGTTGCAAACAATACTACTAAACTCTCTTGTATTCCTCTGCCATATAGGCACAAACTTCAAAGAAAAAGAAGAAAAAAAAAAAGCCCACTAGATCAACTTGATAGGGAAGGAAAAAGTAGCTATTTTTGCTCAAAGAATAATCCATTCAAGGTGTTTCTAACAATAAACAGTGGCATGGGAAGACAAATTTTTCTGCTCAGGGTTGCAGTCACTGGATAACAGAATACCCAAGGGCAAAAAGTAATTCAAAGACTTCAACATAGATGAAATAGAAAACACCAGTTTTTTTTTAAAAGTAATAATGCTTTCCAAGTACTATTTAGAGTGCCTTAGTGATCCTGCCTGTGAGTTTAATATTCTAGAAAATATGTAGACGATCCTTAAAAATCAGATCTCAGCATAAATCTTTACTACCTGAGATATTAAAAGTCAACTAGGCTACACATATGATTGACAAGTGTCATTCTCAGAGAGGAAGCACAGGGGATAGAGGACCTCATTTATAATCTGACTTTACAGGGTAGCCATAGTAACGAAGGAGACTGAAGGGTCCTGAAGATGAAGTCAAAGGTTTACAAAAAATATAAGTGAGTAACCTTCCAGCTGAAGGTCCTCATCCCTCAAATAGTATCCCTAAAATCTACCCAAGTGAACTCCCTCAAAGGAAAATAAAGACTAAACCCACTTCAGCAGACTCCTAAGAATGCAGGCCCATACTCAAATATATAAAGGTCCTCTTGCACGCCAGCCCTGAAATTATAGTTCAGACAAGTCAAAACTACCAGACTACAGAAAACTGCCGGGTCTCGATCGCCTTGTACCTTTCTGGCTCCTGTGAACTGGATGCCTGTCGAGAAGACTTAGCGCAGAGGGGAAACACCTCACCATCGGAAGAAGATGGCTTTAGGTGAGCCTCCTGAGCTCTTGGACAGGGAACAGCATCTGGAGTAGCATGATTGGCACAGGAGTGGAAATTCTGGAAAAACTGGAGATCAAATAGCCACTCCTGACCACGTCACCTTTACGCCCGCCCGGCTCACTAGGGCAGCTGCCTTTGCATAATGGAAGGGCGTGGCCCTGAGCCCACAGGAGGGTTTCCAAATAAAGGATCTCCTCTGACCAACTTGTCTAACTGCAGCTATTTAGAGTATGAGGCGCCCCTCCCCTTGTCTCTGCTGTAGCAGCAGCAGCGCATTAGTGTTGCATGGGTGTTGCACTGTGGGGGAGGCCAGTTTAAGTACAGAGCTGGCTTTCTCAAGGTCAACCGTACTGCCATTTAGTGGTCAAATGATTTGTTTTGGGAGGATGTCTGGAGAAGTACCCTGGCTCTCACTCAGCAAATGCCAGCCATACCCTCCACCCCAGCGCAGCCACGTGGACTGTCTCTAGACATTGTCAGGTGGCTTCACTTGAGAATCCCTGATATAGAGGAGAACACCCTCAATGGGGGAGAACTTACTGATGGCTACCGAGGTGCTAGGGTCTCACAGACCATGGCTAGACACAACCATACTGAAGAGTGTGGAAAGACAAGAACGCATTGTTGACTGCTGTTCTAGGATACATGGAACACAAACTCCAAAGCAAAGCTGTTATCAGGAAGAGACTGAAAGCCAGCACTGGGAACCCAGCAAGGGGCAGCCTAGGATAGGGAGCTGAGAACTGAGATTTCGGAAGCTGTGTGGCCATGTGGAAGTTAAGGGTGTGATTCTACAGGTGGGCTGGTAGAGAGAGCATCGAAGGGAGGAGGCCAAAAATTGGGCTTAGTGTCCTGGCACCTCAGACCAGTCCTGGCCAGAGAATAGAGGCTGAGTGTTCAGTCCTGCACCCTAACAGATAATATGGGGTGTCAAACTCCCTGGCAGAGTTTGGAAGTCCTGTTCTGCACTTCATTGTGGAAAGTCGCTACTACCACAGAGGACTGCCAGGAGGGCCACACAGAACAGGGACCAGCACACACAGATGCTGCCTGACTCCCAGTCCACTGTTTGACATACACATCCTTTTCTCCTTTCAGAGAGCATCTCTGAAGTCACAGATTACACCCAGGTTAGAGAGGTCCTGCACCAAGTCCAGTGTCGTTTGACGAGCTTTGGATGGGGTTGAAAGCTTCTGTTGGCATTTGGGGCTCTCGGGGAGCTCTGGCCCCTTTTCAGGCAGCTGTCACTCTTTAAGCCCAGAATTCTCCCTTTGCCTTGGGCTATGTCCAAAGCCCAGCTTCTGGGGTCTCAGTTTCTAGGCAAATGTGCTATGACTGACAATGTCTGCATACAGCGGCTGAAGGGAAATGCGGAAAAAAACATCAGGCGGCCCCAGGTACAGGCCGAAGTGTGAGTGCTAGGCTGCTTCCCTTAGAAAATGTCAGGAGGCTCTTTTTACAGTTCCTTGTGCTCTGAAACCTGAACTTTATCCTGGAAGCCATGAAGGCCCACTGAAAATGTCTGAATAGAGGCAGGGAAGACTTTGTTTGAGCAGAGCCCAGTGGCTACAATACGATTGAAAACCACCTTCCCTATCCTTATGCAGAAATGTCCTGGCTGAGTTATTCTTCCAGATTAAGTCGAGAGCCTTTAAGCTTTAAACCAACCCTCCATCTAAGCAAGAATGTTATTTGAAGTTTGTTATATTTATAAATTATTCAGGAATGGGATTAATAATAAATAATGATTAATAATAACTATTAATAACTATTAAAATTAATAGTTTTAACATGGGTTTTTCTCACTGAGGAGGAATTTTCTTCTTTGCACCATTCAGTGTGGTTTGTCCTCCAGGAAGTTACTTCAGTGTTCCTCCTGCAGGCCTTCCATATTTTATTTATTTCAAAATTTTTATTAGATCCGTTTAGTGTGTATATGTTTATGGGTGTTTATATGCCACTGTACACATGGCAGTCAGGGGACAACTTCTGGACTTCTGGGAGTCCCAGCGATTGAACTTGGGACCTGAGGCTTCATGGTGTATTTATCTGCTGGGTCATCCTTCTTTCTCACCCGACCCCTGGCATAGTTCTTAATTCCTATGTGTGACTTTGGATCAGATCTTATATTTTCCCTACTATTTAAAAAAAAACTCCTGATGGTAGGCCACAGGGAAGTGTGGGTCTTTTGTTTGTGTCACTATAAACTCTCAGGTATAGAAGGACTTTTTAGATGAGACATAAGCATAATCATGAGGCCTTAACATTTTTTACCTGAGGGCTGGAGAGATGGCTCAGCACTTAAGTGCACTGGCTGTTCTTTTTCTTTTTTAAAATTTATTTATTTTTATTTTATGTGCATTGGTGTTTTGCCATAGGTGTCAGGTCCTCTGGAAGTGGAATTACAGACAGTTGTGAGTTGCTATATGGGTGCTGAGAATTGAAACCGGGTCTTGCAGAAGGACCGTCAGTGCTCTTAATCACTGAGCCATCTCTCTAGCCCAGCATAGGCTGTTCTTGAAGAGGACCAAAGTTTGGTTCCCAGTACCCACTTTGGGACACTCACAATCACCTGTAACTCCAGCCCCTGGGGATTTCGTGCTGTCTTCTGGCCTCTTCAGACACTTGCGTGCAGGTGTAGACACATGATTTAAAATATTTTATTTTTAAAATTAAATTTCCATCTCTTCCTTTGAGTAGTTAGGTTGCTTATTTTCCCAGTGGTCTAATGATCAGAATTCTAGTGCCACGGTTTCAAAACTGCTGGGATCCCAACCCTGACACTCTACAGACAAGGAGACGCAGTGGCTTTGAGAGCTAAGGCCTGCATTGTAATAAGGCAGGACAAGAATCTGGGTTGATAGGCCTTAAACCAATTCTAAAATTGCAGAGCAGGCAGGTAGAGAATAGCATAATAGTCAGGCTCCAAAGGGAAACAAACAAGACACTCTTGCTGAGAGGAGAAGATCTAATTGTGAACAGTCAAAGATAAACAGATGAAGCAACTTGGAGACAGAGCCATCCTTAAGTCAGGGAGTCGCTGTTATAGTTGAAGTTAGGATGCCACTGTGCTCTGTAGAAGGGCACTGTGGACTGTAACAAAGTGCATAGATCCTGGAGCTACCATGACCTGATGGAAATCTCCAGCTCTGGGTAGGGTGACCTGTCTGTGTGGCCCTTGTCTGTAAAATGGGAACAATAATGGTACCTAGTTCACAGGGTTTACAAGGGCTAGGTGAGCTGTTGTTAACTATAACAATGCTGAGCGGAGGTGCATCGAGGCCAGTTGATCTGCGTCATTCCAGCACAAAACAGCTGAAGGAAAATTCAACCTGCATTCATTGTACCAGTCACAACTTACAAAGAATGCGGTAGCAACCCGTGTCCCAGACAAACCTGCACCTCATTCCTGTCCCACCCAGCGAGGGTCCTATCTGGCCCTGAACTCATGACCCCCAGAGTGGAGGAGCCCTGGTACCCGCAGTACCATGAGCTGGTGAAACACACACACAACCTCAGCATCAGTTGAGTCAAGGCTCTAGGCTTGACTAACCACATTGCTTTTCTAGAGGAAGAGGCCTGAACTTTGTGCTGGTTACTTCAGTGAGGCACCTCACTTCCTTGTCGCGATGCAATCTCAAAAATCTTTTGGGCTTCACCAGTCAGATAAGGAGTTATGACTTGTTTCTAAAGAATGGGGCTGGGTAACAGAAGATCATAATTTCCCCCTTTGGGTGAAGAGACCCTCCCACAGCTGAGATGCTTGTTTGTATGTGCGTGTGTGCATGTGTGTGTCCCATGTATGTTGGTGCATGTGTGTGCATCTGGTGTCTTCCTCCATCTTACTGAGTTATGCAGGGTCTCTCAGTGAACTCAGAGATGGAAGATGCAGCTAGTCTAGCTAACCAGCTATCCCTGGGATCTCACCTCCATCTCCAGAGCACAGAGATCACAGGTGGGTCGCCACACTCACCTGGCTTTTACATGAGCACTAGATATCTAAAATCTGGTCTTCATGCCCGCTGGGCAAATATTTTATCTACGGAACCATTTCCCCAGCCTGGTAGAGGTTTTCAAGGGGGTGGGGGTTATACAGAGGCACAATCATTTCAGAATACGAAAAACTAAAAACATTTAACTCTTCAATTCTAATGGTCTATGATTATTAAAACACAACGTCACACATTTTTGACTATCCTAGGTCCATGGCTAACTTAAAACACATTTGTTATTATTGTTGTGTGTGTGCATGTATGTGCAAGGATGTGCATGCCATCATAGCATGTGTATGGAAGTCAAGGACAGCTGTAGAGTCAGTTCCCTCCTTTCATTGTGGGTTTTGGGAATTGAACTCAGGTCACCAGGCTTGCAAGGCAAGCACTTTTACCCACTAAGCCATCTCAATGCCCAACTGCTTAATATTGCTTTTTGTTAATTTCTAACATTAGCATATGCATCTCTATGAGAAATAAAAAAGGCATGGGAGGAGAGGAAACAGAAACAAGTGAGCAGGAGGTAGTAAGGAGACATGTGCCTCAGGTTCAACAATATCGGGTAAAACAATGGCAAGGAACCCACATTAAAATGTCAAAGACGTCATTAACTCAGATGCTCATTGTAGATGGAAGTGATCTACAGACAGCTAAAGTATGGGTGATCCATACAGTGGGAACCATTCAGCCTCAGAAAGGAAGGGGATTCTAGCACAAGGTCAAAGGTGCACCAACTGTGAACACATTGAAGTCTGCCTGTAAACTGTGAGTGTCACATGACTGCAGCTGCACGAGCTCCTGAGTGGTTTTTAAATTTGGCTTTGGGATGTTGACAATCAAACCCAGGCTCTCTCTTCTGCAAAGCACAAGTCAGTGTGCTACACCACAGCCTGGATCCCATTGGTGGTCAGAGTCGCAGGGACAGAAGGTGGCAGAGGCTGGGAGAGGAAGAAATGGGAGGCTGATATTTACGTTGTGCCAGAAGGAAATATATATCATTAAGACAGTAAATTTCTGTTGTGCATATTTTACCACAATTGAAGTAATTCTATTTTTAAAATTCTGTTTATGTTACATCACCAAGAGAGGAAGAAGCAAGTCAGGCAAGGTTTCCCCTGGGAACCAGAAGGACAGTGGGAGTTCCTAGTGACACCAGATAAAATCAGCCACACACACACACACACACACACACACACACACACACACACACACACAGCAAACATAGGAAGCCTGTCTGGGGAGATGTTCTCAGAGAGTGTAGACAGCCATCCTCTCTGTTTTAAAATCACCCCTACCCTCAGCTCTGGACATCTGAAGTCCCCAAAAGTGGAAAATCATTGGTGACTCCATGTGCATATTCAGGCTGCCACCAGGGAGGCAGCAGCCAACTAGGCCTAGTCAGCTGGTGTGGCATGTTGATAACTACCAATTTAACTTGAAAAGTAGGGGCTGAGGATGGAAGACCCCCTCTCTTACCGAGTACAAGACACTGACTTATATCTCCTCCAGCCAGGGAAGAGTCTATAAACATTGTCTTCATTAAGCAGTGATGGGAAGGGAAGATGGCTCTTGGGGCAGAAGTACTCACTACACAAGCACAAGGACTTAAGTTCAAATCCCCAGAATGAACATAAAAAGCCTGGCAAGGTTGTGGGTGCCGGTAACCTTTGCGCTAAGGCACATGGGGACAGGAGGACTGCTGGACCTTTCTGGTCACCAGCCTAGCTCCTGGTCCGGTGAGAGACCCTGCCTCAGAGGAATATGCCAGAGATAGAGCAGGACACACACACACGTGCGCACAGAGGGCAACAGCATTTGTGATAAGATTATGATAGTATGTAAAGTTCTTAAGAAAGTGCACACCATTATATTTATGAAAAACATAAAAAAAGGGAAAAATGAGCCATGCCATCTTTATGAGGATACAAGAACTCTTCTTTCTCTTTCTTTCTGTCCTTCCTTCCTTCCTCCCTTCCTTCCTTCCTTTTCTTCTTTCCATTTCTTTCTTGCTTTTTAAGGAGGAGGATTAACTTTTTCTTGGAAATAACTTTTTTCATACACTATTTTCTGATCATGGTTTCCCCTCCATCTCCTCCCTGATTCTCCCCATACACCCATCCAACTCCATGCCTTCTTTTTCTCTTTAGAAAAAAAAAAAGACCAGAAAAAAAGAAAAAGCACAAGAAATACACCCCCCCCAGACACACAAAAACAAACCTATAGAAACACAAAACTGAAAAACATACTACACAAGCAAAAGGGGGGAAAACCAAACAAAGCAATATGAGACAAAAATATCTCCAAAATGCCATTAAGTTCATTGTGAGTTGGAAATTCGTTGCTGGGCATAGGGCCTCTTATAACTGTCATCTGTATATCCAGCGAGACTCCATTGCAAGCAGATGTCAGTTGGAGATAGCTCCTCCGTTAAGGATGGGAGCCCTTCAGCACCGGGACCCTGTCTGGCTTCAACATGTGCAGGCCCTGTGCATGCTGCCACAGTCTCTGTGAGGTCATATGTGTGTCAGTCCTATAATGACCGGAAGATACTGTTTCCTTGGTGTTCCCCCCCCCCAATCTCCTTCTTCAGAATTCCCTGCTGGGAAGGGTCTGATGAAAACAGAAGGAGTCATTTGATTGCTTTTTCTTTCTGATGGTTTCCATGAGTGTGCACTGATTTTTGTTTGTTTTTTTTTTTAAAGAGGCACATAATACAAGGTTCATTTTCCTCTGTCCTCTCTGAAAAGAAAGAATTAAAAAAGAATAGAAGGAAAAAGAAATCCTTGTTTTGTGTTTCTAGAGGCTTTCAAACCTCTAGGAGAAAAACGAACAGCCTAGGAAACTGCAATTAATTAATTAGTCTGGCAACCATTTATTTTGTGATTTATTTTATTTTTCTTTTCTTTCTTTCTTTTTTTTTGTACTTGTGTATAAGGGATGCTGGGATCCTTCTGGCATGCTAGGGAGGTATGAGCCCTTCAGAATAATATTATAAGTTACAAAACAAACGGTGCTACACCGGAATCAGACTCTTGGCAAACGTACTTGCTAAGTGTGATACTTGCTAAGTATATCTTTTCAACCCTGACACAGTGTATCAGTCACTGTCTAGTCAGCACAAAGAAAGGCCCGGGGTTATTTTTAACAAAGTAAGCAGGTGCTATAGCTCCGCTGCCCAAGGCAAAGGGCCACAAAGAACACAGAGGCAGTATTTTGGAAATAGCTAAGACTGGAGACAAGGCCTGGATGACAGGGCCCTAGGGGCTTGGAGAGGACCCAGGTCTCTGAGTAAGAACTCCAAAAAGACTCTTGAAGCTGTTAATGCAGAGACAGACAACACTAGAAAGCTGCCACCCTCCCGTTGCTAGGGCAATGCTGTGAGAAACAGGAAGCCTTCAGGAAGGTAGGCTGGGCAATTCTTCTCTGCCCTCTAGCGTCAGGTTCACAGAAACCCCTGGTCAGGTTGGCCACTCAAGCAGGCCAGCAGGCCATGCAGAGCTCAGGGGAGGGAGGGGTGGGAGCGGGACTGCTTCCTTATTGATGTGCTAAAGTCCCCAGAGCTGACTTCAACAACAATACCAACCCCTGACACCTGTCAGCAATCTCCACCAGTAACTGTAGCTACCCACAAAAGATGTCACCAAACCTGTGATGACCACCAGGTCATAGGCACTTCTAATGGACTAGACGCTCTGGCCTGCATTCACCACTGAAGGTAAATCCAATCCACTCCGTTTCAGAACTCTGAGATGCCATCCAAAGGTCCTCAGAGGATTTTCAGACTCAGGGTTAAAAATCTTGTAAAGTCTTTCAATGTGGCTAGAGACAGAGTTTCTCTGTGTAATGACCCTACCTGTCCTGGAACTAGCTCTGTAGACCAGGCTGGCCTCAAACTTGCAGAGATTAAATTTTGGTGTGAAATCACACAAACAAGCAGGCAGTGTGTTGCTGCTAACTGATGCTTGTAACCCCAGAGCTAAAAGTGGGGGTAGGAGATGGCCATGCAACAAGTTCATAGCCAGTCTGGACTACAGAGTGTATCCTATGCCAAAACACCTGAGACATCAAGTGTGATATCCAGTCTCAAAAAAAACAAAACAAAATAAGAACAATAATGAGCAATCACTGCTAAACAGTCTTTCTGCTCAGCTCTTATTTGATATTCCGATGGGAACAGCTTGGAGTAGCTTTGTACATTCTTTGCAGCATGTCTGTTTCTGATACACAGAGGTAAGCTTGCCACTCTGTAAGAGGCCACTCTGTGGGAGCACCTCAGCGTCCTTGGGGCTCCGCAGAGTGTTTTCCCATTTCGCTCTCGCTCCCTGAGCTTTAACAGCCCTAGTGCTTTTGAATGTGGCCTAGATGGTACCAAGCACCAGATCTGCTTTCCTGATCCAAAATTCTCTGAGCTTCAGCAGCTACCAGCTGAACACCTCAGTCTGGTCTGAGAGTCCCAAAGGCATCTTGAAGGCTGCACAGGTCCAGAGCAAAGCCCCCCCCTCCTCATGCTTTTCCTCTCTTGGGGGAAGGGGTTGATACCACCCCGCACCACTAAGAAGGCTTTGTATAGCACTCTATGCCTCCCCTCACCATGAGGGAGAGGCTGTGTAGTGGCAACTGCAGAGGGTTGGCTGTTCTCAGGAGTGTGGAGACACTAATGGGTGGTACAACTTAGAGCCCACCCAACAGTCATGGCCACAACCAACAGATACGGACACTGCTCTCATCTCGGGGTGTCTTCTGCACCCTTTCCTTTCAGGTGATCATCAGAGCAGGTCCCCCACGACCGTTCTGCTGTTTCCCACAGCCAGGGTCTCATGTCAGGGTCTCAGTGCCATCTGCTCAGAAGTACTAGAGTGCTCCCACACTGCAGCCGACCTGTTCAATTACTCGGTAAACAAATACGGACAATACTGTCACCTACCACACTGCATGATGTCCATGGTGGGGACAGCAATGACACTGGGGCTAGGTGGGCAAGGAACTAGACAGGAAGAAGCCAAGGAGAGCTGCTGCATGTCTGGTACCCTGGTTATGTAGGAAGTCAGGTGAGAAGGAGCCAAGGAAACAGTATCTCCTGTCAGTCAGGATGCCCTGCCATAGCTAAGCATCCTTGAAGCTGCAGTTGGGCTGTTCCCTCTCTATCAGAAACTCAGTCTCTGGATGCTTTCCCATTTGACGCACGCGTGCTCCAAGAAAGGGTCGGTGTCCTCGAAAGGTGGATAATATAATTTGCTTTGTAGTTTTGACCTCCTCTGTGGGCTTTTCAAGAGGATTATGGGAAGAAATACCCTAGATGGAAGACCTGCTCTACCATGATTTGGGAGGGGAAAGTGTTGCCTTATTGCATGGCTATGCCACCTGTCTCATAAATATTCATAAAACTTCTTTTGGGGCCAGAGAAATAGTTCTGCCCATGAAGGTTCCTGCCACCGAGCCTAATGACCTGAGTTCGATCCCCAGAAACGGGCCCGTGCTTCATCTCTGTTTCTCCTTCCTTTGAGAAGACAAGAGTAACCTACGGTGAGAAAATGCACCGTGACCCGAGACAGAAGTATTTCCCTCCCTGGTGGACCCTAGGTAGTGCTGGGGAGTGGGCAGTAGGAGGCAGCTCTGTGTAGAGCCTTTGAGGGTCTTGGCCTGGAGAATTGGGCTCTCTTCCCTGCAGAGTTTGCCTGCTGTGCTGAGCTCTGCCCACCCATTATCATTATCATCCTAGGGATTCTCAGAAAAATCTGCCATGACTGTTGGTGGTGGCTTCACGGAGAGTGAGCTTGTAGGTTTCCTTTTCCCCACAATAACATAGAAATTCAGTCACATTTGTATGACAGAAGACTCATCCATAGCTGGGTAACTGGGTGGCAGACTAAAGCATTCATGTCTGTCATTTCCTGTAGAGACAGGATCCCACCCTCACTGTTCCACGTGGAGAGTAACCACAGTGTGGCAATCAGTTTGCCTCTCATCCAAATGTAAAAACACTCCCCCTTTTCTCCCTTTTATTGAAAATGTACCTTTTTCTCACATAATATATTCTGGTGATGATTTATTCTCCCTCTATTCCTCCCAGCTTCTCCCCATATTCCCTCCTAGCTGGATTCACTCCCCTTTTTGTCTCTCAGAAAACAAACAGGCTTCTGTGTGATAATGATAAAAAAATTATAATATATCAAGAGAAAACAAAAATTAACATGTTGGATTTGGGTAAAACAAATAAACAGAAGAAAAAGAACCCAAGAGAAGTCACATGAAACAGAAACCCATCCGTTTGAACTCTCAGGAATCCCAAAAAAAACCACTAAACTGGAAGCAAAATATACACAAAGGATCTGTGGGGCAAAAAGGGAAGAAATCAGTAAAATAAAACAAAAATAAAGATAATAAGATAAAATTTAAAATAAAAGGAAAGGCTCTGACACAAATTATGAGGTGAAGAACTTCTAACGATGCCACTGAGTTCATTTTCTCTTGGCATCTACTGCTGGGCATGGGGCTACCTAAGGAGCAGTTTGTTTCCCCAGACTCTTGAGGAGGAAATTAAATTTTCATTTGCAAGTGACTATCAATTGGAGATTGCTTCTGAATTAGGATTGGGGGCATGTATCCACTCTCCTTTTAGCTCTAGGACCCCACAGACATGTGCAGGCCTATGCATGATGCCTCAGTCTCTGGAACACTTCCTTTTTATTGTGGAAGAATTTCATCATGTTTTATGGGGAGTTGAAAACCTGAAGCTGTTTCTCAAAGACACTGAATCTCCAAATTTTTGAGGCAAAACTTTTTTTTTTTTTTTTTTTTTTGGTTTGTCGAGACAGGGTTTCTTTGTAGCTTTGGAGCCTGTCCTGGAACTAGCTCTTGTAGACCAGGCTGGCCTTGAACTCACAAAGATCTGCCTGCCTCTGCCTCTCAAGTGCTGGGATTAAAGGCGTGCGCCACCCACCACCTGGCGAGGCAAAACTTTAAAGAACAAAATAGATGATTGAAAGATTATCATTAGAGTCTAATCTAAGGGGGGATATTTAAAAACAGGTGGCCTTTGCTTTAGGTGTCTGTAAGATCTATTTCAATATAGGATAAAATATGCAAATTCTCAGTCATTGGAAGAAAAGCACATTTAAAATACAGTTCAAAGGCTGGGCACGGTAGCACATACCTACAATCTTAGCACTCAGGAAGCAGAGGCAGGAGGATTGTTAGAAGTCTGAGGCCAGTCAGAGCTACATACTGAGAACTTATCTCAAAAATAACAACAGGGGCTGGCAATGTCTCAGTGATTAAGAACACACACTGCTCTTGCAGAGGACCCAAGTTCATTTCCCAGTATCCATGTCAGGGAACTCCTGCTTCTATAACTCCTACTCCAGGGGATCTGATGTCCTCTTCTGGACTGTGCACACACCCTGACCCTGCTCCGATATACACCTAATTAAAAATAAAATAAGTCTTTAAAAACATACCATATGTGGTGATTTGAATGAAAATGGCCCCCATAGGGAGTGGCACTATTAGGAGGTGTGGCCTTGTTAGAGTAGGAAGTTTGTTACTAGGGGTGGGCTTTGAGGTTTCAAATGCTCAAGCCAGGTCCAGTGTCATTCTCTTCCTGCTGCCTGCCAATCCAGGAACTCTGGGTTCCATCTCCTGCACTATGTCTGCCTGCATACCACCATGCTTTCTGTTGTGACAGTAATAGATTAAACCTTTGAACTGAAAGCCAGCCCCAGTTAAATGTTTTCCTTATTAAGAGTTGCCATGTCATGTTATTTAGGAACCCTAACTAAGACACCATAGTTCAACACTTTTTTCAGGAATGAGACAAAGTTGTTACCAGGTACAGAAGGGTACTCACTACACACTTTGAATAAATGGTCTAACCATGAGAAAAGCCTATGCATTTAATATTAATTCATCCATTGTAATTCTTAACCTTTCAAATAATGAGTCCTCCTTGAGAACACAACACTGTGGGACAATGGTCTTTTATCCTGTCGCTTGTATTATTTTTAATAAAACACTGATTGGCCAGTAGCCAAGCAGGAAGTATAGGCGGGATGACCAGGCAGGAAGTAAAGGTGGAACAACGAGCATTCTGGGAAGAGGAAAGTTTCAGTCTGCAGTCGTGACCCAGCCACAGAAGAAGCAAGATGTGACTGCCTCACCGAAAAAGGTACCAAGCCACATGACTAACATAGACAAGAATAATGGGCTAATGTAAGTTATAAGATTTAATAAGAAGCCTGAGCTAATGGGCCAATCAGTTTTATAATTAATGTAGACCTCTATGTGTTTCTTTGGGACTGAATGACTGCAGGACCGGGTGGGACAGAAACCTCTGTCAACAACACAACTCAACTTTTTATTGACTGGCATTTCTAATTTTGTTTTAGGGGGATAAATGGCCAGTGCTCGCCTACATGCCTTCTTGGAAGGAGCTAAGGAGCTAGCTGGCTCAGAGGATGCTACTTTGCTGTGCTGACAACCTCCCCTGGAGTCACACGAGGGGCTGTAATTTGGACAGGACCATTTCATTTACCTTTCCCTATATGAAACAAGCCACAGAGAGAGCGCTTGAGGGTGAGAAGAGTCTTCCACACACCTCCAGGATAATTTTGGAGGCAACAGACTGGTTCTCCTGAGAGATGTTGTCTGTCTCTCCAGAGAAGACGAAGGGTTGGGGAATGGAACCTTCAAAGGCAGAAGCTTCAGGCTGCTGAGCACAGCCACTGGCACCACCCAGTGCCTTGCTGCAATCTCAGGGAGCTATTTCTAAGGGGGCAAGAGGGGGACGGAGAGGACAAGGAGGAGCAAGAGGAAGAGCAGGAGCAGATAATGACAGCACCTAGCACGCTGGGCAAACATTACTGAAATGTCTGACACGGTGTTTACTCTTCACAGCAGCCTGGTGGGGAGGATGCTCACAATCTCCATCCTGAGGTGAGGACAGCAAGGCTTATGGGACGGCTTGTGGAGGCCCCACAGCTGATAGGCAGCGTAGCTGAATTCTCCTGGGCATACAAACTGTACCAGCTGAGGGACATGAATAGGGGTCACTCTTCGGACATCCTCCGGGTGCCCTAGCACAAGCACCCTGGTGGTTGCTTGCTCATGTCAGCCTTGACAGTCCTGAGAATTGGTGATGTGATGTCCCCCATACCATTGTGTAAAACGGGCGCTGGGTGAGTTGTGCATTAAAGTTGACGCGGGGCTGAGTTGGGCAGCTGGGCCTTCACCTCAGCTCTACTGGACCCGTGCAATGTTGTTTCCTGACCTGCTTGACACATTTCTTCTCTTGTTTAAAATCACAAACGACAAGAAGCTGGCAAAGGTAATCTGGCAGAGGAACATTCCTAAGTAGGCCAGGGCCATTATTCCCAGTCCTGACAGGTGACTTGTCTGAGACCACATGGCTCGTCAGTCAAGCACCGAAGCTGCAGATGCCAACAACCCACCATCTCGGTGATGCTGCCAGTGTCCCGCCAGCTGTGATATATACACACCAGATAGCTTTACTCTGGACATTTCAGGGTTTTTCCTTGGTGGAAAAAAAAAGCCAATTTACAAATCATCCTCAGAGCATGTATTATTTTTCCTTCTTTAAAATCCTAACCAGCAGGCTCCAATCATCTACCTCATGTGAACTTTGCCTCCAAACCCCTAGGCAACATGTGGGAATGTGCACAAAAGGGACATGTAGAGGAGAAACCATCAGCTTCAATTAAAAAATATAATAAAAAATAATAAAACAACCCTGTGGGACACACAGACAGAAAGATAGAAGACTGAAAAGCCATTTGGTAGAAAAAGTACATTTAAAAAGATTATAAAAGATACGATCAAAATGTAAAGAGTCAAACAGAAAGGTCTTAAGAAAGTAGCGAAGCAGACTTCCAAAGACCAGACAACTTGCCTTCAAAATTCAGCCTAAGCAAGCCATTGAGTGGTGTTCCCTTCTAGAAAGTTCTCCCTGGAACACACAGAACATCTCTGGCTTCTTCCAGAAGCGGCACTCTTCCAGCCTTGGACACCCTGCCCCATGTCTAGACCCTGTTGTTTGCTGACGGACCGCCGTCTAATCAGTGGTGCCATGGAGAACCTAACAGGGGCCTCTCGCAGAAATTCTGGGCGGCTGCCACAGGCATATGTGCCAACGGACACTGCTGAGAACAGCATCAGCTTGTGCCAAGATCCCAGCTCCAGGGATGAGGCCTCTCCTCTCCACGCACAGTCCCACTGAAGTCCCAGCTGTGAGTCAGTGGTCTACTGTGTCCGTGCACAGCACCGAGATTTCTCTGGATGAGGACCCTGGGACCTCCTTGCCGTAACACACAAATGAAGTTCTTTTCTGTGTTCTTTCTGTGGATTCCATTTGCCCATTCCCGCATATCCTTTCTCCTCAGGAAACCATCCCTCTGTCCATCCTCAATGCTCTGATTTCCTAAACCTTTAAAAAGAGGTCACAGCCCCATGTGGATGGACAGTCCCTTGTGGTGGGTGACTTCCTGCTCTCTCCTATTCAGGTCTATAGGTGTCTTAGGATTTCTAGTGCTGTGAAGAAATACCGTGACCATGGAAACTCTTATAAAGGAAAACATTTAATTGGGGCTGGCTGACAGTTTGGAGGTTTAGTCCATTGTCATCATGGCAGGGAGCATGGTGGCACGCAGGCAGGCAGGGTGCTGGAGAAGGAGTGGAGAGTTCTACATCTGGAATGGTAGGCAGTAGGAAGAGAGAGTGACACTAGGCCTGGCTTGAGCATCTGAAACCTCAAAGCCACCCCTGGTGACACACCTCTTCCAACAAACCACACCTATTCCAACAAGGCCACACCTCCTAATAGTGCCACTCACTATGAGCCTATGGGGGTCGTTCTCATTCAAACCAGCACAACAGGTCTGACTATTTACTAGACTTTTCCACTTGGGCAGCCCTCAGCTACCTCACACACATTACCTCCAGAGTCGATCTTAACTCCCCACAGGTGCCCCCACTGGCCCTGAAGGTCTCTAGTTTATGAACCAGTTATATCGTCATACCATTCTCTCCAGGCACCCTCATGGGAAGCTTGAGAGCCATTCTGGGTGCCTGTCAGGCCACTAGAATAAAATAGCACAGATGTCACGGGGAGAAATATCTGTCAGTAAAGTGCTTGCTATGTAAGCATGAGGACCAGATTTCAATCTCCAGAACCCACCTGTATATGATGATGATAGCAGCCAGGAGTGGCCGTGTGTACTTGTAACCCTATCACTGGAGACAGACGGATCCCTGACAGTTCAATCAGTTCATCTGAATTGACAAGTTGCCGGTCAATGAGAGACAAAAAAAAAAAAAAAAAAAAAAAAGACCAAATTGGACCTTTCTCGAGGGTTAGCATCCATAGTTGCTCTCTGATCTCCCCACGCAGTTGCACACACACAATTGTGCACACAGTATCTTGGTGCCTTGTTAACCACAGCAGCTATTTGTAGGCTAGCAGAACAAGACCAAGGTGCAGACGGCTCAGTGTCTAGGA